>ML778353.1:76985-95447 GCA_009831015.1 Picea engelmannii
GAACATTAAAAGTGAAGACTGTTTATTATCTATCTTCCTCTGTCACCCATCTGTATTCTTGTCTTTCCTTTTTTCGTTGGATTGATGAATTTCACGATCCTATTAGGACTATTGTCGATAAAATAAAATCTTTTGGAAATCCATAATATCCTACTCTTTATACCCTATCTGATTTTGAAAATTTATACTATGTTACTTTTTGCTTTTGAAAATGTATATCCGTGAAATTGCAAATATTAATGGTTAAGATTTCACAATGAATATGTAATAGCATAATATCCTACTCTTTATATTCATTTTGAAAATGTATCACCAAAATTTTCATATAATATTTTTTATTTTAAATTTAAAAAAATGTAAAGTTTTGTTGTGGGTTATAATGTTAAAACTACATTAACATTAACTTGTTATTATAAATGCATGTTACAAACTACATTGACATTAACTTGTTATTATAAATGCATGTTACAAACTACATTGACTTGTATAACAAATGCATGTTACAAACTACATTGACTCGTCACATAATCAAAACTACTATATCTCTCATTGACTCGTCACATCATCACAACTACTATATCCCTGGCTAGATTCATACTCAATCAATGCATTCTCTTGTTCTGAATCTCAACCGGCCGATGCATTCTCTTGTTCTGAATCTCAGGCTGCAAAAGGCAAGGACTTGCTGACTTTGCAACTCCCCCTTGTTCAAATATAGAGTGAGCAATCTTTAATTAGGATTTTCTGAAAGATTCTTATTCATATTTCTATTGTTGTATAATTGTTTTCTGACATGTGTGCTGATTAAAGTGTTGAATGGAGTCTTATTAGTCGTTTATTTCATATACAAGAGAAACAAACCATATCGTGAAGATGAGGATAAAAATCCATGTGTTCATTTCCCTTAAATCTATTTGCAGTTATCTCAAAAAATAAAGGATCACAAAAATGTATTTATTCTCATAAACACTAATGAAAGATCAAATATTTTTATTTTCTAAATATGAAAATAAAAAATAAAATAGCAATTACCTTGTATGATTTTAAATGTCTTTGTTATGTAATATATTTTCCAAAAATGAAAATAGATGTGTCAAAAATGGAATAAAAGTGGATAGGCTTTAGAATCTAATGGATAGTAGAGTCAAATGCCAATATTCTCTAGGATAAAATTATTTTTCGTTCAAAACTTCGACAAAACTGATATACTTCTTTTTTTATTCACATTGTTGTTCTAGGTAATACATCTCCATTATATGTGGCCATCTTATTGATTTTCCTTCTTGGATTTTGTATCAAAACATTAACTTTCAGAGGTTTATTTTGCAACTTTAAACTCTTTCTCTATTTTAACCATTTATAAGCATGTTCTATCTATAGATCATTTTCTCCTCTTAATTGCTTATTCTCTTCTTTCGATTGGTCATTCTCATCCATTATCCTGGTACTTTGTTCTTTCAATGTTTATTTTTTTGTTTTAATACACCTGTTTATAAATTGTAATTCTTGAATCTCACTTTTCAACTCCTTGACTTGTTCCTTTTTCTTCTTAGTTGTGAGGCTGTAATTAGATTTGAAAGTGTTACCTCTCTTATCCAGGTATAAAGGTTTCTTCTTTTTTAGAATTGATACCTATAAGAAAACCTTGTCTTTTTCGATCTAAAAATGGAGATAATTCTCGGTTGTTGTTGTTATTTATTTGATAAGATTCTTTATTGTTTAAAGAGAAAGGATCTCCTTCCTTGAACTCTACTTCTAAAAACTCATAGAACATTTTTGGGTTTTAGGTCTTTTTGCAAAGTTGTCAAAACCAAGACTCACCTATTTACTTCTTTTTTTATTTTCTTCAAGTTTCTTAGCCATGTCCCTTATCATTCTAGGTTGAGGTGTAATATTTTCTTTTTCAACCTCATTTTTTTTAAGCCTCTTCTCCCCTGTCTATTTTTCCTAGTCCATGGGATTTCAAAATTTTCTTTAACTTCATCTGTATCTTCAGGTATATTTGAAAGAAGTTATCCTACAACATTGTCAGGTATCTTCTCAGGTATCCCTTTTGCAATATCTTGAATCACATTCTCTGCAACATTCCCTATAATATTTTATGTAATGACTTCATCCTCAAATCCATTTTCTAATAAAAACTATGACCATTCTAATCCTTGTTTTTGAAGTTCATGTTTTACACTGATCTTAATCAAACAATGATGGTATAAATATCTTTCTACATTCTTGGTTTTATTTTAAATGGCTTTGGACACTTAGTTAATGATCTCAATAAGTAGTAAGGAATGTTCAGGGGATTTTCATTCTTCAAATGTAATAAGAGTCAAACATGGTAGAGAAAAATTAAACTAAAACACCATTCACACATGATATTTTTTTTTTGGATAAAAAGACTAAATATTTCCAAGGACCTATTAACCATACCTTAGGAACCCGTGTAGTCGAATTTTGTTTTTTGTCTTCTTCTTATAAGAAAAGGTGTACATGCTCTTAATTCAATAAACCTATTTCTTAAACCATTTTTCTCCTATTTGAAATAACCCTAAGATTCCCTAAGATTTGATAGAGAGAATTTTCAGAGGCATGAAGGGTTAAGTTACAAATCTAAGAACATTATCCATCAAAAGTATGAGTGAATTCCTTTGTTACCTCTTCATTATTCCATTCAAACTTCTCGAAAAATTGTTTCCACCCTGTTCTCTCTAGAATTTCATTGCACCTGGGATGTATACCAACTAAATCGACTCCAAAAATCTCGAACCTCATAGCCATCTTCTTCTGTAACCCTCATCTTAATATGCTATTCTTTATAAGTCAGTTTTGTCTTCAAGAATTTTGTATACTTTTATCTCCAAAAACCTTATTATGTATTGAATTGTCCACTTCTCTTCTCGTTCACCGATTTTGTGGCGCATCTCAACAAAGGTGGCAGAGGATAGTTTTATTTTTTTTAGATGTAAATCCAAGTATAATGGGCATGTTGTGAGGAGTTTTGAGAACTATCTCATAACCATTCAAATGAAACGATATGAGGCATTATGGTAATTAAAGGATATTCATAGTTTGAATTGGATACGACAATCATGGAGAATGTAGGTGAGTGTTTATGGTAAGGAAATATTTCATTATAAAGACATGTGAATAAACCATAAAAGTGACTATTTCTATATTTAATTTATATATTAACATGTAGTTCGATGCAGTTGATCCTTCTCCTTAATTATATCAATAGGTCCCTCATTTTTGTTTTGAATTGGATGGCTCCACTCTCGGAAGACCTTTTAATCAATTATTGATTTGTGAGCTAGGAATCACATAAGAAAATATATGCAGATTTAAGATATTTATAAACTTGAAATATGGATTTATTTTTCTTGTTTTTAGCACTTATGAGATTTGAAATATGGATTTATTTTTCTTGTTTTTAGCAATTACGAAATTTTATCAAAAACTGTAATTATTAAATTGGAAGTCTATGTTTGATTATAAAACAACACTCATCAATCTCAACATAACTTGCACAAATTTTCTTATTTTGTACTAATAATCTTTTGAAAACTATAAATTTATTTGTATTAAACCTAATTTAAAAATTCAAAATTGATTAACAATCAATAAACCAATTGATAATATAATGGTAAACCAAATTTTTGAAAGAGACCCATTATTCTTATTAGAGAATTTTAAATAATGGGGGGTGGTTGTATTAGTCACAACAAATAGAGAAACATTGGGCGAAGAAGTTGTCATTGCTATTAAATTATTTATTTGTGAGTTAGGAATCAAAGAAGAAAATATATGCATATTTAAGACATTTATAAACTTGAAATATGGATTTATTTTTCTTGTTTTTAGCAATTACAAGATTTTATCAAATATTGTAATTATTAAATTGGTAGTCTATGTTTAATTATAAAACAATACTATGTTGGAATACTGAGAGGGGGGGTGAATTAGTAATAGAGCAATTGAATCATTTTTAACCATATAATCCAAGTGTTATATCAATGTATCATTATCATCCAATAACTGTAGAGTAAATAAGCAATGAACAAATGAACAATCATACGCATACACAGTACACCAGTGTTTTTACGTGTAAACCCAAAGCGAGAGAAAACCACAAAATGTTTTTTCTTATATGTCTTGAAGAATTACATTCATTGGAAGAACCAACTTCCTTTGTTTTGCAACTGCAACTAGAAGGAGGCTCCAACCCCCTATTTTCTCAGGCTACAACCTGAGGGAAGCTCCAACTCCCCAATTCTCTAGTTAGAACTAGAAGGAGGCTACAACCCCCTATGTTCTTTGGATACAACCGAAAGGTGACTAAAACCACCTGTCCTTGCCCCATCCAACCTCCCTGGCATATAAGTAGAATGATGGAACCACTGCCACACTATCACTGTGAGATATACTGCTGTAAACCTGTATCAATCAACCTAGACCAAATAACCTGTACCAATAACCTTAACCATGAATCAACCTATACCTCAACCTATACTTAGCTTGTACCATAAAAAAGTGCATCAAACTTGTAATCAACCTGTACTATAAACAAGTGCATCAACCATGCACCAACCTGTACCATGAACAAGTGCATCAACCATGCATCAATCATGTATCAACTACTCATCAACTATGGCTCATCAATATGTACCAACATCATCAACTATACACCTCATGTATGTGCCAACTCATCAAATACTTGTCTCAACCATGTACCCAACATGTACCTCAACCAAAATCCCTCATCAATTTCATCATCCAAATATGATTTGTAACTTTGTAATAGACCTAGTGTATATGATTACATACCTTCAAACCAACCTTAACTTTCACAACAACAGACTATCATTTTCATCAAACTTTTTTTTAGTCTCATATGACTAGTTTTGGATTAGTCAACAACCCTAACTTGGAATAATCATAACTATGTACCTGTAATGAGTAAAGATATGAAACTAATACACAATGGTATTCAATGTGTTTTATGCAATTCCTTTGGGTGTCACTACTTGGAACCTCTCATAAAATGAGTTATATAAAAAATGGCATACCTTGTTGAATTCTAGATTATTCTAGAGAGCGACATTGTAGAGTGTGCCCCACACGAAATATTTGTTGAATTGATATGAACATGTTACACAGAATACTACAAATTGTACTATAACCAACACATTTTGTCTTACTAAATTTGTATCTATTATGAATAAGTTATGACGTTTTACCCGAAACACATGTTTTAGACTAGTTTCAAGACTAGCCACAAACTCTATTTTCCACGGAGTGTAAATACAAAAATTCAATGAAACACAAGCTAAATTTTTTACCACAGATACTTGGATATGTTTCCTCAATGGAATAGAAATTTCATGGTCTGAATCGTTCTATAAAAAACGTTATTACGAAAATGGTGAGATGACCTGTAAATAACATACCTTAGAAAGCATCATCAGAAGAAGTTGTCCTCCCTTGAATTCCATCCTTCTTTTATTCACCTTCCCTCTAAAATTCAACGTAGATATCCTTTGGTTACCTTAGACACCTATAAATATTCAATATTCTCAAGTGTAATTAAAATGAGAGAGTCTTGCCTCTTATTTATACTCTTCAAGTAGCTTCCTTAGAAGCATCTTATAGGTCACTTTTCCCACATTCCTTATTTTAGGGTTAATCCACTTATAATTTATCCATTAACTTTATTATTTAAATAATTTCTTTTCTTATTAACTTTGAAGTATAGTACACTCATCACTTCACTTTATTATTTACCTTCTAAAATCTCTTAAACCACTTTGACTATTTTGACCTTTTGGGGCTTCAAACCAACATATGAGGGTCCTCCAATTTCATAAGGCCATAAATCTCAAACCATGAGGAGTTATGTGACGTTCCACATACCACCAGAAATGGCATGATATGTAATATCCATCTAGAATAGTATTTCCTTCAAATATATCAAAACCCATACCATTATCCATAAAACAAACTTGGGTCCATTACCCAAACCTGGGTTCTCCAACTTCTCATGGCCATAACTCTCTAAACCTGGGGAGTTATGTGATGTTCCACATACCACCAAAAATGGAATGACATGTACTATCCATATAGAATAGTCGTACCTTCAAATATATTAAAACTCATACCATTATACATAAAACAACCTTGGGTCCATTACCCAAACCTTTTTGCTACCGAAATTCACTATTAGACTTTCTCCAAGGGTAGACATCAATCACTAAGGGTTGAAATCAATCTAAAATATCACTCTCCAATAGTTGACATCAATGAAAACCAATAATACATCAACCTAAGCCAACTGTCTGACACACTCATCAATTTTGAAGTAAATTAAGCATTGTTTTCAACATAACTTGCACACATTTCCGTATTATGTACTATTAACCTTTTGAAACCTGTAAATTTATTTGTATTAAACCTAATCTAAAAATTCAAATTGATTAACAATCAAGAAACCAATTGAAAATATAATGGTAAACCAAATTTTTTGAAAGGGACTCATTATCCTTATTAGATAATTTTAAATAATGGATGGTGGTTGTATCAGTCACAACACATGCAGAAACATTGGTAGAAGAAGGTGTCATTGTTATCAGAAGTATAGGGATCTTGTCCATTTTTACTTATTAGTTTAGGAGTACAATACTTGATGTTTGAAAATGATTTATTCATCATCATTACTCTGTTCTTTCATAACATTTTTAATAGAGAAATAAAAAGATGGAGTTTATTATTTGAAGTGAGAAAATAAGTTTTAAATCATTTATGAAATCAAATCGAAGGCCTAAGTCTTTATACAAACCAAATTTTGTGCAAATATGTTACTCATCTCTCTTGAACCCATCATTGCTTTGTTTCCTACAAGTGTCCATAGCCCCGATGAAGATACCTTATTACCATGCAAGTATTGCTTTGCTACCAAGAAGTATTCATAGCCTCGATGGGTTTAATTGTACCTCCCAGACTTGCAATTGTGTTTTTCAACCTTCCATTTCAAAATTTACACCCTTAATATGTGTGTGTGTGTGTGTGTGTGTGTGTGTGTGTGTGTGTGTGTGTGTAATGAGTGTGATGGAAATGGAGTGATATCAGAGTTATTTTAATTGGAAAAATTATCGTGTATAAAAACTAAGCCTAAAGATTTTCTTCCACTTCCAACTATCACTAATGTCAATTTTATATTATGAAGTTAATGAAGCTCTTATAGAAATATTAGATAATGTTTTCTTTAAAATGAATTTTACGATTATCTCATATAACAAGTATTTCCTCTATGACTTCAAGTTACTATTTATACCCGATAATTTGGTGAAAAATAGGAATACCCTTTCAGATTAGTAACTGAGACACACCTTCCAATGTATAACCATAATGAAGCAAATTATAATACCAAAATAAAACAATAAATAAAAGAAATGTACAATATATATAAATAGTCATTTCTTAATGACTAGATTTTATTTTATTTTCAGAATTTGGTCATTCACGGGGAGGATTTCAATCTCACTGTCTAATGTTTGTAAAACATATGTTGACAGGCCAAGTTTTTTAACAATAATAAATGCTCCTAACAAAATATGTTGAAACTTTGTGTGTTTTCCTTTTTATTCGTGAGATTTGTCCCATTTCAGGACTAGATATCTAATTTGAAAATATCTTTTATTCGCTGAATTTTTATCGAACCATCGTTTGATTATTGTTTGATGTTCATGAAATTTATTTTTGTATTTTTCACATTCTTCTTATAACTTCGTTAAAGCATCAATTATCATTTGCATTTTGGGACATGATTCATATTGAACAGACTTAGCCAATTGTAAAGCAGGAAGAAAGACATTGGGAGGAAAAATAGATTATTTTTCGTAAACAAGAAAATAAGGTGAATTCCCTAATGATTTCTTAGGTGTTACTTTGTCTACCCACAATGCATTATATTTTTGTTTATGCCAATTTATCTGATATTCATGAATAATAATTTTAAGGTTTCGAATTTAATTTTTATTTGTTGATTATGCTAAATCATTTCCCCAAGGATAATAGTTTACACAATATTTAACTGTGATTCCTTTCTCAAAAGAAAAATGGGTTAATTTGAGAGATGAAAGATATGATGCATTATCGAAAACTAAGGAATTGGGAATGCCAAAATAAGAAATTATGAATTGATTAAGGAAAGAGATAACTTGATCTTCATTAACTTTCTTGAGAAGAATGGCTTCAGACCACTGAGTAAAATAATTTGTTGCAATGAGAATATATTTGTGAAGCTGTGTAGAATTGGGATTGATTTCCCTGATAATATCTCATACCTGTTATTTGAAAAGTGGATCTTCAACTTCAAATAGATGCAATGGAAAACTAGGTTACTTTTATATCCCTAAATATGTCTAATAGAGATTACATTTTCTAGAATATGAATAAGCATCTCTGAATAAGGTAGGCCAAAAGTAATCAGGCCTAAGAATTTTGTGAGTAGTTTTTTCTCCAACAAAATATCTTTTAGCTGGTCCATCATGTAGTTCAACCAATACCTTATATACAATAGGATTTTCAAGACATCTTAGAAAAACATTAGCATAGTTCTTTGTAAACAACACTCCATCAATGAGCTAGTATTTAGTTTATTTTAACCTTAAATTTCTTCTTTTGTTGGATTCTAAGGATTGAGGATAAGTACCACGAGTCATTAAATATTTGATATTATTATACCATGAAAAGGTAGGTGTTGGTATGTACAAAATCTCATTTCTTACATCTAATTCGTTATCCCAATCATCTTGATCACTCACTAGGTGTCTTTTGAATTAGCCACTAACTTACACAGATCTTGTCCTCTCACAAATTTTGGTGGCTTGATTTGAAGGTCATATTTTGTTGACAATTTGTTTTCATTGATGTCAAAAGATAGGGGGAGACTACTAAGACCAGAAGCATCCATACTAAAAATTGAATGAGATAGAGAAAGAAGAGAATGTTTTTTCATTTTAATATAAGATTATGGATGATTATGAATAATAAATCTGAAGATGGATGAAATGACCTTGCAAATAGAGGCAAGAGATCGAGAAGATGAAATGTTTTGTGGCTGAGTGATTATAGTTTTTTTAAATCCGATGGTGTAGAGGAAGCTCAGGCATGTGTTGAAGGGATGAGAAAGAATGAACTTGGTAAGAGAGGTCATGGTTAACCAGAAAAAATTAAATGGCGACAATGATTAATCCCACATGCACAAGGAAAACCGATTTCAATGGGTTTTTAATGAAAAGGCGGTATCACATAGTTTGAATGTGAATGAAAGAGATAAGGAAACCTATGCAGAGAATTAAATTTTATATTTTTGGGCCCAATGTATATCAAATATCATGCAAGAGAACAATGTTAAAGTTTTTGTGGCCCAATGGGCCATACCCTGGTGACCTGATAGCTCGGTGGTCCGGTAGTCCAATATTGTCATATCAAATATCAAAGTGAAAGATTGAGTGAACAATGTTGAATTTCTGAGGGAATACTGACCCAATAGATGAAACTTTGAGTATGGAAAAGATTCAATACCAGATCATGAGAAATCATAGTGCTAGCACATTGTTGAACTTCTAGGGGATAGTGGGTTTATTGCTTGATATCCCAGTAGTCTGGTGATGAGAATATAAACATGGTGCAAGGTGATTGATTCCATCAAAAAAAGTTTCTATAGAAAAGGTTCCATAACGGGATCTAGGTAGATGAGTTTCAGTGTATAGTTGAAGGCTCGATTCCTCAGTAGACCTAGTGGGTCAATCACCCAGTGACCTGGTGGACAGAACATGGAAGACATGGTTCCATACTAGATCGAAAGATCATAGTGAAAGTGCAAAATTGAATTCCGAAGAACCCAGTGAACCAGTGGGCCAGTGATGATGCCACGTCAGTGCTACCCCATAAGCCACGAAGAATCCATGATAGAGACATGAAAGAAGCCATGTCAGTGCCACTTCTCATGTCATGTACTAGTGTCGAGTCAACATGGTGTACGAACAATATTTTGAGGAAGTGATGATGTCATGGCCACATCAATGCCACATCATTTAGTACACATGGAAAGTGTCTGCATGGATATCATGTCAACATACTAGTATATTAGATATCGAAATTTTGGAATACCAACAAGGAGTAAAATTCCCAGTGGGATGGGGTCCTAGTGTTCTGGTAGAATGGTGAGCCCGATGGGCCAATCACTAGGTTGCATACCAGATCAGAGAAAAGGTGTGAAGTCACAAAGTTAAAGGCTTGGTCGGTCGATGGGATGGTGGCCCGGTGACCCAGTGAGCAGGACAGTGAAACCTGCACTTGGGTGAATTGTGATCGTCCATTGATTAATGGATGAGATTGGATTGGAGTACTCGCGTGGAGTTGAAGGCATAAGATTGTAGTGTTGAGGGTTCGGTGGCGCAGTAGACTAGTGGGCTAGTGAGCCTAGTATTTCTTGTATACTGGATCAGGGTGAAAAGTTAAAACAACATAGTTTGAGGCCTGGTATCCCAGTAGCCTGATATCTCAATGGTCCTGATATCTAGGGAATGAGATCAATGGATGTGATTTAATCGAGGATACAGTTTAAGGAGATTGGTGTCTCCAGTAAGTTGGTGCCTACATATTTATTAGTTGGTGCTTAGCTAAGGGGATTGGTGTCTCCAACAGGCCGGTGCCTGCAAATATTGTAGTTATAGGTTGGTGCCTACATGGATTTTTGAGTTGGTGATAAATTGAGGAGATTGATGTCTCATGTAGGTTGGTGCCTATATAATATTATAAATTTCAATTTTTTTTATTTTATCGCATTTTGGTTTCCATGTTAAATCTATGTGTACTATGGATTGTATGGTTGTATATATTTATCATTAACTGCTTATAGTTGGTAGAGTAATAAATTGAAAAATATTGTAAGAAAATGAAAAAAATCATATAATGATTCATTTCCCCCCCTCTCAGTATAAGTAAATGTGCCAATAATTGGTATCAAAGTAGCTTCCTTCAAAACAAGTTGATCACTAAAAGGAATATTTGTAGCACACATGGATTGTTAGGATGGTTTCCACTAATCTAAATTTTTCAATGGAACAAACTATGTATTATAGAGCATAAGAATGAAATCATATCTGTAGGCATTGGGTATGATATCTAGCAATCAATTTTCATTGGTTACAGACCCCCCAAAACCCCACCAATAGATGCAACTGAAAAGGAGTCAAGCGAAAACAATGCATTCCATCTTGAGTGGCATATTAGATTTAGAAAAATCCAAAGTGGGACAATGTACATCAACTAATGAGATTTTGTACAAGCTAAAAAATATTTACACAAAGGCATCTCTCCTCATAACCATGGAAACTAATCTTGTTGATCAAGAATGTAATGATAATCAAAAGTTAGATATAGAAAGAGAAGAAAAATGTTAAACATATGAGGAAGATGATCTTGAAGGAGAACGTATTTGTGATAAAGATGAAATTAAGAGAGGATGAGGAAAATGCAAAGGTAATCATCCCTTTAAATTCTTTGACTGTGGAGAAGTAGGAAACTTTGCTGCTAAATTCCCTTATAAAAAAAATAGAATTGAAGAAGAAGATTACAATTTCAACAACTACAAAAAGGGCAAGATTGAAAAGAAAAGGAATTACTACAGACAAAAGAAGAATGTATATACCAATAAGGACAATAGTTCTTATTTTGATAGTGATAGTGAAACATAAGAGATTCTCCTCATGGTCCCAGAAACACAAACTGATGAACTAGAAAATAAAATCATAGATTTAATAGAAGAAGACAATCTTGATATTGAAGTAGAAGTGGATCTTGAAGGAGACCTTATTTGTGATCTAGATTAAATCAAGAAGTTTAGAAGAGAGAACCTACTACTAAAGGAGAAAATATTACAAATCCTTGAGGAAAAAGAAAAAGTAATTAAAGAAGAATAAACAATGCATGAATTGATGAAAAAACAACTAGTAGAAAGGGAATAACATTGCGAGAGATATGAAGTCGAAATTACCTCTCTAAGAAAAAAATTAGAAAAGACAGTAACCTAGTTGAATATGTTATCACTCCAAGAAACTCCTTAGGGTTGTAGACTAAGGATGCTTGGTAACTTAAAAATAATGTGTAGGTATGCTTGGAAAATGGGATTACTTCAATAATTAATGTGACAGACAATTCATCATACATTCAAATGAAACAGTGCTTTTAGAAAACAATGATTAGATCAAGTAATTTCAAAGGAGGGATGAAGAACACTAATCTTGATTGCCAAATACAGTTGGGTGTAGGTCTTAATACAAGATAGAAAGAAGATCCTTCACTTCAAATCTATGAGCTCAATAAAGAGATAACAGTCTTCATAAGCTAAGATAAACTGAAATGAAGTACAGAAAGGGGAACATGGATATTTCTGATATTGAAAACGAAAGGAGGSTGCAATTTTATTATATCATAAGAGTCTATACAGTAGCACAAAAATGTTTCCTAGTTTGAACCCTTGTCTCTTAGAAAAGATAGGCATTTATAGCCTTACAATGTAATGATCAGATCCTAAAACTATGGATCTATATTTCTAAAAACAGTAAACAAAAACTGTATATACAAAGTAGTAGGAAAAGGTCCTTAGAATAAGGAAAATCCTTGTATTCTAGTCTTCAAAATGTGTTGAACAGTTGATGATGTGGAGATCAGCCTTCCAAGGCTCTTTGGATTGTTATCCTGAATATAGAAATCTAGTTGGATGATGTGTCATTTGATCCCTATCATTTTTCCCTTGAAAACGACCAAATCTAGTCAAAAAATTCCCTTTTGACTTTCATCTCCAAGAATGGCCTTCAGATTTTGATTTGATAATACATAACCAGCTTATTGAAGAAGATTTCATATCAATCCAACTCGAAAATCTCGAATCTAAGCAAGAATTTGGTTTTTCTGGACGTGACAGGTTTTCACCAGCTAATTTACCCGAAAATCCGCTCTTTAGTTGGTGAAAGGCGGAGCTTTCACCAGCTAACTAGCAAAATTCAAGACGGGTTAGCTGGTGAAAGCGCAGATTTTTTTAAAATCAAATTTCTCAGTCATGGAGAGTCTGTTTTTCATGCTTGAATAGTCGATCGACATATACAAATCCTAAGATTTCCAATGGTGCTTTCAAATCTACATTTGGAGCCCGAGAAGCTAGTCAAATGTTCCCTATAAGAATAGGCATCATTCTTTCAAAAATGCCAGTGAATTTTTTATCGCTAACATCTGGCTCCAACTGGGATGGAGACCTCCCTGTGATGTCTTCAAGAACCTGACAAACCTTGTGCCTTTAGTTTTTGGCATGGAGTCATTCAGCCTTTACAATTTATCATCTGGCTATTTTCCAAAGTTTTTCTATTGGCAGATTTCATGACTGTCATTGTATTTTGAGCATCCTTGATGTCCTCCGTGGAAAAAGAAAACTGATCGAGATTGAACATTCTCTTTTACTTGATTATTTCCATAGCCTCTTTGTCCACTGTATGCAGTTTGCCTAATCATTGTATCTTCATAAAGACTATCCAATGTGAGATTGTCAAAATCACTAGCCAATTTACTATCAATTTGACTAGAATTATTATGGTGGGTGTAGTGACACATGCCATTTCCTACTCAACATCATCAAGTGCCATGCCTCAGTTACTCTTTCCTCACCTTCCGTCTGTGTGGTAAGTTGGTCAAGTGAAAATCCAGCTTGCTGAGTCAATAATTGTTGTGTAGACCAAATTACTACACCCAAGACTGCTGGTGTTGGCAAACCTTCAACAACTAATGATAAACCCGTTGATCTAAAACCCTCTACTTCATTTCTTTTAAAGGTACTAGTTTTTCTCATTTACAAATTGACATGCTGTAGAAATATCCGATTCATGAACTTGAGTTTCTACTTCACTACACATTCCTGCCTCTGTTACTTGCAGCTGACCTACAACTCCCTGAAATTGTCTCCGCAAATGGTCCTGAAGCTTGTGGATGTCAGTCTTTTGAGACTCAATTTGAGATAAATGACTTTCACTTTGTTCTTTTAAGGCACCAACATCTTCCTCCAAACAAACTCTGAGGACTGATGAATCTTTGGCTCTCATGATTTTCATCTCTATTTGTAAATGATCAAACATTAACTGAGATTCTTGTGCTTAATCTCCCGTAGCTTATTTCAGCTGGCCTTCCATGCATAACTCTCTCTTCTACAGTGTCATTATTGGACTGGGAATTTTGAACATCTTTTTCTGATGAAGTTTGATAGAATGTAGATATTGCATCTTTCAACACCCCACTTGTTTTGCACCTCGGGCAAAGCCAAGTATTTTCAATTGTACACTCTGGGTTAAATTCAACACAGACAGCATGATACCAGAGATCACATGAGACACATGCAACAGAAGTATCAAGAGATTAATATTCCTCCTCTTTTGTAGTTACTCCAACTTGTATTATTTACAAGACATTGCCTTAATGACTTCCTGACCAAGGATACCCCCTATAATTGCACAAACTGGAAGGAGTTGTCTTGTCCTGACATCGATAATTTTTTTCAAGAGGATATTTGGTATTCATAATTCATATAACCCTTGTTCTTCATAGAGTTTCTGCTAAAGATTCAACACCGATTCCAAATCTACAAATGACACATGACCTGGTTGTCAACCCTCAGCTTTCACGTAGCTTTTTTTAAAATTACATTTGCATCTGACATAATACCAATAAATGTGCCTCCTAGGTGAAGCAATGAAGTGGTATTTTCTAAGACTCAGTTTCCTCTGTAGTTGTTTTTGCTATCTTCCATCTGTTCATGAAAAATTTAATTGCTAATGATATTCCTCCTCTGTTGTCAAGCGTGCATTTAGATTCTCGAATACTAGAAATTGTTGGAAACAAATATGGAACTAATCTTTAGAATCTGGATTTGATCTTTATCCTCTGATTCTCTACCGATATTGTGGTTGGAATGTGGAAGAAATCTTGGTTATGAAAATGATAGACAAAAATCTGGAATTGATGATGAAAACCTCTGCCACTTGTCCTCTTTGGATGCCCTCGCTGCTGAGTTTATACCTCTGAATGGAAAATCACAACTTGCTGATTTGGTGCCATGAATACTAAGTCACTGATTTAAATGTCTAAAATATGGTTCATTATTTTTTTCCAAGTGTTCCATCACCAATTAGAGACAAAATCATCCCGTTGATATGTCTGAGAGGCTTGTGATATGGGACTAATTTTTTGCCTTAAAAATAGCGATATGATTGCTACATCTGTCCTTTTGTTTTTCATTGCTTCTATTGGAAATCCATATCGGCGCTTCATTTCATAGCTCGCATGTTCTATGATCATATCCCATGCAAAACATGAATATCCATTCCTTCTGACATGAGCCTACACAACTAGACGGTGATGCCAGGCATATGATCCTCCTGGTGCAATGAAGGAGCATGACCAATACCACTCTGTATGCTAAAGCAGAAAAAACAAAAATGAAGACTATAACCAACTGCGTCCGCGGGAACATTTTCCTTAACACCTGTGCATACACCTGTTCATGTCTCTTCCTCGTGGCGCCTTGAGCAATCTTATGCATCCAAATAAATACACTAAACACTTGTGGCTTGACTCGTGGTTTGGGCCTGTGTGCTCTCCCAAATTTGTAACTGGACCTATAGATATGGACACTTGCAAAATTATGTGCACCTGGCTCAAATAACACAGACAGATTGAAATCACATGAAACTTACTATGGGCATCTTCCTGAAGACACCTTGTCAGTGGATCTTTTTCATGAACTAGACCTGTGGCTTCATTAGTTCGTTCTGGCAACTCAACAACATTCTCTCCATAGATAGCTCTTGCATACTCCCTTCGGCCATTTTCATCAATGGGAGGAGGTGTGATTAGCACTACCAGCATCAAGTCCGAGAAATTGAGGGGGAAGATATTGTCGAGAAGTAACAGAGCCCATCGTGTATTGTACCCACCATATCCCCGCAAAAAAATATCGGCCTGACGAGAGTAACAATCAACAAGAGCTGATCCCCATCCACCCGACCTAAACGACTGTTCAGTGATGGATTCTCTGAACAGTACAAATTGAGGACGCATCATAGCGATGACGCTTATAACTGATTGTTTCCCGTTGGACCTTTTTCTTATTGGGCAATTCAATTGGAGATCATCAAATTATATGATCGAACGAGGATTAAACGAGGGAAGGTCCTGAAAAATTAATGTTCCACTTGGAACTGATCTTATATCATGTCCCTTTCCTGATCGAATATGCCTCTGGAGCTTCAATTCATTCTCTTTTGTTGCAATTTTCTTTCTCAAGTTCTCCAAGTCAATGCCACTGGGTTTTGTTACAGATCAACCAGGCTTGAAAACATGTTTCTACCTAATTAAGCCATTATGGCCAACAACATGCTTTCAATTACAGGAGGACTGTCGAGGTGGACCCTCTCCAGACACCATAGAAGTTGCCCCACGAACTTGCACTGCACTTGACATGGTTGTACGAATGTAGCTAACTGATTCTGCATCATAGCCATTTGATTCCGCATCCTTGGGGTTTGTTGTGATGTTGTTGTAAAATGGAACGACCTTCAATAACAGCTACAACTATTGAACTGGACATGTCATCTGCTAAGACCATATCAGATGCCTCCTTTGCGACCTCTTTAGTCTGAGGATCTTCCACGAATCTTTGATGCTGTGCAAATAAGCCTTCCAAGGCTGTTTAATGATTCTTGAAGAACATGGAACTCGAATTGCCAAGTTTGGAAAAAAAAACCCTAATTCAATGCCCCCAAAATAGGTGCCAAATCAACTTGAAAACCTCCTCCAACTTCTTTGCACCAAAAAGTGGATCTTATATTGGATATTATAATTCAATATCTATCTTTAGAAAGATTTTTCAAGAGATTTGGCTGAGTAAAACTTCGATCTGAGCAAAAATACACCTTCGCTGCCTGTCTCAGGTTTCACCAGCTAATTCACCTTACGATCTGCTAGTTAGCTGGTGAAAGTTCTGCTGTTCACCAGCTAACTGGTTATAATTTCACCTTCTGCACTGGTGAAAGTTCTGTCTTGGTCAAATAGCACAGAAATAAACATTTTATGTTGCCATGTATAATCTCAAGTATTCATGAGCTAGCCACAACCTGTGACCTGGAATCTCATGTTAAATATGGTGTGGGATGTGTACAATGATATCATGACATAGTATTTCGATCCAATGAAGATAGTCACAATGAACTGTTCCACCCTGCTGAGCCTGTAGCCTGAAAACTTGAAGCCTGCCTGCAGACTGTCTGTTTATTCAACAACCAATAACTGAAAGGATCTAACTGCTCATATGGGGAGCTTATTTTCTTGCCTACTCCTACTTCTTAACCAATTGTACTGGCTCTTATTAAGTGAAGTCATGCTTCCAATGAAGCCATGTCAGGGAATGATTTACTAATAACCTCCTTAATCTGGACCCAAAAAGTAAAGGAATGCCTAGAATGCAGAAATGCATTTTAAAAGGATGACAGAACCATCCTTCTTATGAAGGAAATATTTTGACATTTATGTTGTTCGTAAATTCCAAATAATCGGCAATAGGGTCATTAAAAACGTCAAGGAATACCTCTTTAAGCAGCTGTTCCAACTGAAGATTGACATGTTGTCGTCGATGGCTTTCACCGATCTCCATGTCAACTGTAAAATGCTCAACCTCGATCAAAGAAACATGCATGATGTACTGCTGATCTAATTCTTTCTGCTCTTCTTCACCCTCTTCATGTCTGCTGCAAATTTCCAGTCTCTGTAAATCTTGAAACTCAAGGCTTCGCTTAGTATTTGTTGTAGATCTGAAATGATCTCCTGATGGTATGTCACTTCTCTCATCATTTTTCAAATTTTCAAAATGGATAATTGAATCATCATCACAATCATATTTAAAAGATGCATTTAATACACTGTTTAAAGCATCACAATGTTTGTCATAATGTGAATCATCAGTCTCTTGATAATGAAGAGTATTCTCGGTAACAAAATACTCTTCATTAACATCCGAGTCTTTAGTCAATAAATGAAATTCATGACATCATTCAGGATAGAGAAAATCATTTGGAAAATGGTCTTTACAAAACACATGAAAAGCAGCATGAAAATCTTCTAAAGAGTTTATAGTAGCATAAGGCAGAGACCAGTACCAATCACGAGCAATTCCCTCTAGTGAGAAACATAAGAGCCAGATCTGAACATCCTCGTGCACAACTTGCAACTGATGCATGTAATCATGAAATTCCAACAAATGTTCAGCTGGCACTTCCCATTCTTCTCCTCGAAATTTGGGAAGGCTATTTTCCCATTCATCTCTACTAGGCACTGGATTAGGGAAACCAACAATCTTTGAAAAAT
>ML778353.1:95547-155461 GCA_009831015.1 Picea engelmannii
TGTCTTCTTCTTTGACATGTACCTAGTGGTATCTCGAGTTGAGATCCAACTTGGTGAAGTAATTGGTATGTTGCAACTAGTCTAACAAATCATCAATAATGGACAATGTGTATTGATTCTTGAGTGTAATATTGTTCAAATATTTATAGTATATACATATATGCCAATTCTCATCCTTCTTTGATACCATGATAATAAATGACCCACAAGATGAGGTGCTTTGTCGAATTACTTATTGCTCCATCAAATGCTATAAATGTTTATTCACTTCACTTGATTATAGAATAAAATTCTTATATAGCCCAATATTTGGCAATGGGGAGTCAGGAAACAACAGTATCTAATTCTCCACTTTCCTCTTAGGTGTAATCCCTTTAGGATCCCATAACACTCCTTTGTATTCTTGTAGAAAATCCTCCAACTTTTGTTTTTTTTATCTTTAGTAAATCCCTCCAAGGATGCCTTTACCCTTACCGATTCATCACCTCAATAATTCTCTCTTAAGGAAAGAAATACTTATTTCTTACTAGAAATAATAAAACTTTTGGTTTGCATGCAACTTGCTAGTGAGATGTTCAATTTTTACTTTTGTGCGTTGATGACATAGGACTTCCCATCATTGATCAGAAGACACTGGTTTTATTTTCACATGAATATCACATCCCTAATATACATGTAGGGGATCCAAAACACTACACCACACACATCAATGGTGTTAATGTTTATGCCATTATTATAGTTCTTTGCATTTCAATAGATAAGAGCATCATAAGAATAAGATCACTGAGAAATACACATTCACAAGAGACACAACATTTATCCTGGGAAACCTTCTAGGGGAAGAAAACCCAGCAAAAACTTCCTTATCATAAATAGCTTATACAATGTTCAGGAGATAACTCAAACCAATATAGATAGTCCTCCCCAAGAGATGCGCCACTCTTCTTCTCCTCTCTCCAACTGGTAATTGCAGCTTGCGTCATAAGATAATGAGCAAGTGAGTTGTGTGTTAGAAGTGAGGTGCTAGCCTCTTATTTATACAAGACTGGCACATGTGAAAGGGTTTCACAAGTAGGGCCAACCTCTCACTCTGGGTGGGTAAACCCACCTATAATTAATTTTGGGTCTTCAATGATAACTGTTGGGGCTGACTTCTTATTCGTCCCTTTATAATTGTCAGATGACCAATACGCAAAAGGGGATTTTGTCCTTATACAATTACTGACATGGTTAATCCACAATGGGGATTAATCCTAATAATAAAATAACAATAATAATAAGAATTCTCTTCGCAGTTACATTATTTCAACACTCCCCCTTAACAAGAAGGGTATTCTTCATCAACATCAGGTGAGAGAGATCTGCATCATCAGTGGCATCAGGAGAACAATATCATCAATATCATCTTGAAACATTGGCTAGCATATTTACGAGTCATCAGAAATTTTCTTCATTGACAACATCATCATTCTCGAAAGAATGCTATCATCATCTGCATCAAATATGTATCAGTAAAAAAATGATAGCTCATCACAGCACTAGGCTAGCAATACTACACTAGCTCAATGTCACAGCTGTAATGCTGGTAGCTCAGTGTCAGTCACATCTTGCTTTACATCTAACAACTAGGTCAGAAGCAAGGAATATCATCATCTCGCTTTACGTCTAACAACTAGGTCAGAAGCGAGGAATCACAACATCATGCTTTACATATAACAGCGAGGTCATAAGCATGACTCATCTTTCTTTATGTCTAACAATGAGGTCAGAAGCAAGGAACACATCAACATCTCGCTTTACGTCTAACAATGAGGTCACAAGCGAGGAATCATCTTGCTTTACGTCTAACAACTAGGTCAGAAGTAAGGAATCAACAACGTCATGCTTTACGTCTAATAGTGAGGTCAGAAGCAATGACTCATCTTGATTTACGTCTAACAGTGAGGTCAGAAGCAAGGATCACACAATGTCATGTTTTACATCTAACAGCGAGGTTAGAAGCAATGACTCATCTTTCTTTATGTCTAACAGCGAGGTCAGAAGCAAGGAAAATATATATACTCCCCCTTTCAGGGAGGGTCCTTTTGGACTATACCAAGCTTATCTCGAAAGTGTTCAAACTTTACACGAGATAGAGGCTTAGTCAACATGTCAGCAACCTGTTCATCCATGCTAATGTACTGGAGCTTCAAGGCTCCTCTCTGTACCATGTCGCGGATGAAATGATAGTGAATCTTTATGTGCTTCGGCCTGTCGTGGAACACAGGATTCTCTGTCATCTTTATACAGCTCTGGTTATCACATAGAATCGTGGTTTCTCTCATCTCCAATTCAAATAGGTCTGTCAACAACTTTCGAAGCCATATAGCTTCGTAGCTAGCAGAACATGCGACAATGTACTCTGTTTCTGCTGTGCTGAGAGAAATACTGGATTGCTTCCTACTCTGCCATGAGATCATGGCTGATCCCAAACTGAAATAGCATCCAGAAGTGCTTTTTCTGTCTGCAACACTTCCTGCCCAATTTGCTTCAGTATATCCACTCAATGTGAAGTCATTCTCTCCATCATAGCTGAGACCATAATCAATTGTACCTTTAAGGTACCTCATCACATGTTTTGCAGCCACTAGGTGAACATGTATGGGCTCTACCAGAAACTGACTCAAGGTGTTGACTGCAAAACAGATGTCTGGTCTGGTGTTCATCAGGTACATCAGTGATCCAATAATTTGTTTGTACAATGTGGCATCTATCAAATCTAACGAAGTATCGACCAACAACTTCAACTTTGCTTCCATGGGAGTATTCATGGACTTGCATTCTAGCACGTCGAATCTCTTTAATATTTCGACTGTGTACTTCCCTTGGTTAAGGAAGATTCTTTCTGGACTCTGCCATACCTCAAGGCCTAAGAAGTAATGAATTAGACCAAGGTATTTCATTTCAAATTCTGCGGCAAGTCTCTGTTTACATTCAGCGATGAGCTTTTCTTCTCCAGTTAAGAATAAGTCATCCACATACAGTAGTAAGATTACTGGTTCATTATCCATAATTTTGAAGTAGAGATTTGAATCTGCTTTACTCTTGGTAAAGCCTAAGCTCGTCAAGAAACTGTCTATACAGCCATACCAAGCTCTGGGATCTTGCTTCAATCTGTATAAGGCTTTCTTCAATCGACAGACATGAGACTTCCTATCTTCAACTTCAAATCCTTGGGGTTTCTCTATATACACTTCCTCTTCGATAACACCATTCAGGAAAGTTGTCTTCATGTCCATTTGGTGTAGCTTCCATTTCATTTTGGAAGCAAGAGCTATAATGGTTCTGATCGAAGTGTATCTGGCCACAGGAGAGAATGTCTCTTCATAGTCAATGCCTTCCTTCTGGGAAAAGCCATGAGTGACAAATCTTGCTTTATATTTCTCAATACTTCCATCAACAACATGTTTTATTTTGAAGAGACATTTTGATGATACCACATCCTTACCTTTTGGTATGGGAACTATTTCCCATACATTGTTCTTTATTATGGATTGGTATTCCTCTTTCATGGCATCTGCTCATTCCTTCTTTTGAATGGATTCTTCAAAGCATGTAGGTTCTTCATCAAGTATATTGCACATCAAAGCCATGTAACTGGAGAATGGCTTTGGTCTTTTCACCTGTTTCGTGGTTCCTTCTGGAACACCATACTTCTCTCCATCTTTGAATAAGCTCTCTTGCCCAAGCAAGCTTTCTTTTATGGGAGAAGGTCATTTGAGGAGGTTCTTGAAATTCTATTATATCATGGTCTTTAGGAGTCTCCTCATCAAGGGAAGTTATGACTTCCCTTACAAGTTATGCAGCTCTGGGAACTTCCCTCACAGATTCTGCAATCCTGGGATTTATAGGTTCCTCTTCATATACTTCTTCAAGATGGCATCTTCTTGATCAACGGTCATGTCCCTGCTGATCTCAATGTGGCAGTGATCTGATATGTAGATTTTGAAGGCCTTGGAGACCCCACAAATATTCCCTTCTTTCCTGAAGGTTCCATCTTGTTTCTCTTTTCTTTAGGTATATGAATAAGAAATGGATAACCAAATATTTTTGAGATGGATTACCTCTGGCTTCTTTCTGGTGAACATCTCTTCTGGTGTCTTGAGCCCAAGTGCACTATGGGGCAATCAGTTCTGCACATAAACAATTGTCATTGTTGCTTTTGCCCATAAGAACATAGGAAGATCTTGATCTTCATAGCTTCCAGCATGGTTCTGTTCTTCTGTTCAACTACACCATTTCGTTGGGGATCTTGATCCCAACATATTTGCATAAGTTCATGAACTCTTTTGAGGTATATTCTCCTCCATTATCTGACCTGAGTATCCTAATCTTCCTTACAGAAAGGTTTTCTATCAAGGCTTTGAATTCCTTGATGTTGTTGAACACTTCAAATATATCTAGGTCTTTTACGAGAATAATCATTGATGAATGATACATAGTATACATATCCATTAATTGAGGATGATGGCATTGGGCCACACACATCTGAAGGAATGAGTTCCAATACTCCTGCTTTGCTTCCCCTCTTTGGAAAAGGGTTCTTGATACTCTTCCCTTGCTCGCATCCATTTCATATGCCTTCTTGATCAACCTTGAGTTCTGGTAAACTTATGACAACTTTTCATATGTATGGTAGTGCCTTGTAGTTGATGTGAGCTAATCTTCTAGAGTTCACATGGATTATTCAATAGCGTGGGTCATGGAAGCTTCTGAGTGACCCACCTTCTTATTTTCCACTGATGATTGCTTCATTTATGATCTCTCCTTTAGCGCGTTTCCTTCTGCAACCTTCGCTATAGCTTCCTCATGTGACCTGGAGCAAGGTCAACAAAACAACAAGCAAGAATAATATCCTTTTGATAATATAAAGTAATAGCACGAACAATCATCACAGTAGCTCCTTTAGAGCTATCACTTATAATTTATCTGAAACAAAGATTAAAGGTAAGGAATACAATATGAAATGAGGTCAACACTCTCATAGTGTTGTCACCAAGCATTCTTCTATGGCAATCTGGAACTAACACACAAGGTTTCTCCTAGAGGAGGTGTTAGTCATATCAGGCAAAGTATTTACATCTATATTCTCACATGCTATGAAGTATAATACTTTACGACGATTGCTATCTCAACTAAATTCATCAGCTTGTCATGTTTACCTTTGAATCTTGATTAATCAAACCTAGAGCCTTGTCCTCAAGAGTGAGTGCTTGCTTTTCTTCCAGGTCTCCTTCACTCAAGTGACGAGTGCATTCTTCAACCTGTCTGTTGTACTAAGATAATACACTATCTTGACAGAGGGTTAGGTTAGAGGATAAGATCTATGATCAACTTTTAATTCTTCTAATAATTTGATCATAGCTTCAACATGAAACACTGATCAAGATAATTTCATAACAAATAGATGCATATTAGAATAATCACACCTGGGTTGCATCATTCCTTTGAATGTGTTGGATCTTGAGATCCTTTTGGATCTATGGTAAAAGATCCCTTCTCCTACAAATATTCTTTAGGGTTTAACCATTAACCATATGTGAGTACATACCTTGGATAGCATTTGCAGGTAGTGGCTCTATCTGGTAGTAGCGGTAATCATTACCAAAAACTTCAAGAGTGATTGCAACTGGTTCTATGGATGCAACTGCAACTGGTTCTGAGACTGCAACTGCAACTGCAACTTAGGGTTTTATGAGGAAACCCTAATTTTTCAAACTTCAAATTTTGAAATTCTGATCCAGGGGATAGATGCACTGAGTTGAGGTGAGTTAGCTGGTGCAATCAGAATTTTGAAAATCCAACTTTTACTCCAAATCTGATCTACGGATTTCTGGACTGGTGCTTCTAGTTTTCTGGTACTTCTGGTACTCTGGTACTTCTGGTGCTCTGGTTTTCTGGTTTTCTAGTACTTTGTGAAACTAGGGTTTCACTTTCCGGGAGATCCAGCCACAAAAGGGTGCGCTCTAGGTGCCAAATTGATCCTTGGGGAAGGGCGCAACTTTCTAGGTGGTTACGAAGCTAAAAAGATTCACTTTTGCAAAACCCTAATTTTTGGGTACGGTAACAATGACATTTTTCCTCTTGCGAAATATGCTTCCTTCAGGTTGGCTCTGATACCATGTTAATGTTTATGCCATTATTATAGTTCTTTGCATTTCAATAGATAAGAGCATCATAAGAACAAGATCACTGAGAAATACACATTCACAAGAGACACATCATTTATCCTGGGAAACCCTCTAGGGGAAGAAAACCCAGCAAAAACTTCCTTATTATAAATAACTTATACAATGTTCAAGAGATAACTCAAACCAATACAGATAGTCCTCCCTAAGAGATGCGCCACTCTTCTTCTCCTCTCTCCAACTGGTAATTACAGCTTGCCTCATAAGATAATGAGCAAGTGAGTTGTGTGTTAGAAGTGAGGCGTGAGCCTCTTATTTATACAAGACTGGCACATGTGAAAGGGTTTCACTGGCAGGGCCAACCTCTCACTCTAGGTGGGTAAACCCACCTTTAATTAATTATGGGTCTTCAATAATAACTACTGGGGCTGACTTCTTATTCTGCCCCTTATAATTGTCCGATGACCAATCCACAAAAGGGGATTTGGTCCTTATACAATTACCGACATGATTAATCCACAATGGGGATTAATCCTAATAATAAAATAACAATAATAATAATAATTCTCTTCACAATTACATTATTTCAACAAATGGGTACTACATCTAAATCTATATCCACTTACCAAAAAATTGATCTTACACTATTTTGTGACCTTAAATATCACATCCCTCATATAGATGTAGGGGATTCCAAAAACTACACCACACATGCCAAGGTGTAATACATCTAACTCCACTTGATCAATAAAATATACACTTATAAAAACTTTGATCTTACACTCTTTTGTGACCTTGACTTCTACATCCTTGTTCACCCACCCCAATAGATATGGGCTTGGATAATCATGAACCTGCAACCCAAGCTTGCTGACTAGACCAACTACTATGAGATTGGCCTGCAAACTGGAATCAAATAGAGAATGTACCTTGGTTTTCTTGACCTAGATATTGATATGGATGATCTTTTTCATCTCTTTCTCTTCCTTGTGATGAAGGATACTCAAATTCACCTCCTTCTACACTGGAATGCAAGCAATATTATCATCCATATATGAGCTTCTCTTTACCTAGTTTCTTGAATCTGTGGATAGAAGGTTCTTCGTATTGGGATCCTTTTTGTGGTTCCTAGGTTTCAGTTATAGATGTAGTTTCAAACACTTTTCTTCAGTGTGACCATCGATATTGTAATGGTTACAATGGTTACTTGGACCCTCGAATTGACGTGAAGCGGCTATCATATTTTTTTCTTTCTTTTTCCACTTCTTCTTCACCTCCTTTGAAGCTTCTTGGTGCTCTTTCTTCTTGGAACCACTTTCTTGTCCTATCTTGTCACTTATATGTTCGAGATACCATGATTTCACATAGACCTCATGAAGAGCATCACTCGATTTCAAAAATGACCCTATATACCCCCAGATACGTGAGGGGTTTTTTATGCTCATATTGGTTATAATCCCAATAGAAACCTCACAAGGAAAAAAACTCCCCCTTCAATTTGTATACAGGTGGTACTCCTTTGTTAAAACCTAAAACATATGGTTCTTATTTTCTTTAAAAATCAGGGAATTCTAAACATAAACCCCAATATTTATTTCTTTGGAATAAAATACAAAAATACTATTCAAAGTGTAGAAGTATATTGACAAGAAAATGTTTTTAAGAGAAGGACCAAGAAACTTTTCAACACTGAAATGAATATATGCACAAAATATTAAACAAGAATAAAGAAACCATAATATTAAAGTAGAACATTCCTCACATCCATCACATCATAATAAAATTTGATCACATTCATAAGAGGGAAATATACAATTCCACAATTATAGAGAACTTTAAAAAAATATTTCATTCAAAATTGAAGTAAATATGATAGGTGTACTTAAAAAATATTGTTCTCATAACCTCAAAGTTTGAGAAATCATTAAAGTTAAACCCAAAAGTAGTTATTTTGGGAATTAAAAAATAATAGTATATTTTACAAGAAAATAAAAGGATTGCATTCGTCCAAATGGACTGGGATGAGGCTCCTGTTGACCATAAAAGAAAGTAGAATGAGTCTGGACCTTAAAGAGGAAAAAGGAGATGATCGTATATTAATTATGGGTTCTTAAAAAAATGAAAATACACAAATGGATGATTTTTGAATAAGAAGTCTGAAAGATAGGAAATTGTGAAAAGTGACCAGTTCACTTACTGTGATGGAATCTCTCTCTCATTATTTTGTTGATGTGAACTTTATGTTCTCTTTCATTGGAGTTCCTTGACTGGTTGTAACTTCCTCTTCTTGATCTAGCTCAATTATTTTATTTAAGGATTTCTTTAACCAATTCTTGATAGAATCTCTCATTGGTTCCATGGTTATTTCTTGGCTTAAATACCAAATAATGCATTTTCTAGATATTTGAATTCCATTGAAAGCTGGTGTAGCATATCCTTTATGTATTCATTTTTTTTACATAACTAATTGATGCAGGAGCATCGCCATCAACAATTAAAGAGGTCGGGTGGAGGACAACTCAACAGCCAATGCACAGATTTCAAATTGTTTTTGAACTCCAAGGAGAGTGCTCCATTCTGTTTTGAAAGGATTGTAATTTAAAGATTTTAAATATTTTGAGGCTTCAGCCATCACATAAGGCCGTCGAAGATTGTAATCATTTTAATTATCAGATAAGGTTGTACAAATACTAAGTATCGACTCATATCTAAATGTAATTTCCATTCAATGTAATACTCCTTAGTAGATGCATGTATTACTATGATAAGATATATCTAAGTTAGTCTGGAGGGAAGGATCGAGAAGCCCCTCGATGTATAAATATATGTATTTTATGCCCAAATGAGGTTGTTGAATGTTATTGTTATTGTTGATGAAAGAGTTTTTGAAGCTTATGAAGAGTTGTAGAGAGATGTATGATTCCATGTACATATTTTACTGAATGAATACAAGCAAAGAGGTTTGACTCCAATTCCATGGTGTTGTGTTCATATGAATTATTTTAGTACATGTGATGTTTCTTTATGTTCTCTATGTTTTAGCTGTTTATGTATCTTTTATGCATGGATATGTTTTTCATGGTTAAGTGTGGAAACCTTTGATGTTTCAGTAATTTTCAATTGTTTCTCTTATGAGATTCCTGGTGCGAGTACATAGTGCCCACAAGGAGTGTGTAGGATGATTCGAGATAGACTCAGAATCTTAGAAGAGATAACGTGAATTTATAGTGGAATTGCAAGGAGTGAAAAGTTGTTCAGTTGAAGTGGAAAGAGTGCACAGTTGCTCAAAGGAGAGAAAAGATTGGAGAAGACCCGTGCAAGGAGTGCATCGGGAAAACACTTTTTTAAGTGTTGAATAAGTCTCAGAGGACACGAGTGCAAGGAGTGCGTGAGGATATATTATTAGAAATATCTAAGTCTAAAACTCATTGGAAGTTCCAGGGATGCAAGGAGTGTTCTCGATGTCTATAAACCTTAGAGGAACAAATCTCAGAAGGGATAGTGGGTACAAGATTTCTATAGGAGGGACTTAGAAAATTTCTAAGTCAAAATCTTTAAAGTTCCATAGAAACACACAGTAGGGTACCAAAGATCCTATTTATCTCATCTAGTCAAGCTCATGAAGGATATTGGTTAGAATCTTTAAGGAGGATAGGATTTGATTGTTTCAAGAGTCGAACGGCTGAGATTTTTTCAGAAGGATCCAAGGTCTTTTGTCACCCTTAGATATGGAGAAGTAGTGTGGGGTTTAACCCTATGAGTTATTGAGACTTCTCTCATTCAGATAATTTGTGGATCGAGCTTAAAGGAAGATATATCGAAGAATGGAAATCTACAGTTGATATCCATTCGGGAGATTGCAGGAGATTGGACAGTTGTTGGATCAGGAGGAGTTGTGCAAGGGTTAATCGATGAAGTCATTCAAACTTCGTTCATTTGGGATATTTGGCGTGCAGAGAAGTCAGGACCCATGAAGTCCCAAAGGCCAGATTGAATAGTGGTCATCCAAAATCTGAGGACACATTTCAACAAATTGTGTACTCTGGTGGACTAGCACCTCGAAAGAAGCTAGGAGTGGAAGACCCCCAAAGTCCGGAAGACCGGAGTTCATCTGGGCCTTCAATTGGAGGGGACACATGTCATCAGATCGGGAGATCTAGAGGGTAGATACTCTGAAATAATAGCGGGAAGAGGAGGTCGATCTTTCCAGAGTCTCAAATTCTAGAGTTCATCTGGACCGTTGATCAGGGGAAGGACACGTGATAGCATATCCAAAGGTCAGAAGCTCTGGCACTGCAGGGAAAATAGAGCGCAGTGTTGTTTGGACTCGTGAAGGCCTGAAGGATGGAGTCACTCCCAAATTTCCATTAGAGGAGGATGCGTGGCACAAGATACCATAGTTCAGGTACTTGACACTTCGACAAAGTAATGTCGTCGTGCATAAAGGGAGAAAAATCATTGAAGTCTCGAAGGCATCCTATCCATTGATCAATAAGGGGACATGTGGAGGTAGGAGAACTAATTTGACATTTTGATGTTGGGAAATATGAGAAGTTGTGTCGTGTCGATGACCAAGGGAAATAGTGGAAGCTCGAAGAGGAGGAATCTGGATCGTCCATCAGTCAGATCTTGAGGATCGTCGATCTGAAACTTGGCGTAATTTCCTTTTCAGTGATCCAATATATTTGTGGAAAAGGGGTTGTGAAGAAACTATCGAAGTGTGAAAAATGTAATTTGAGTCGTCAATATCAATATTTGTTGAAGAGAATTGATCTTGTCGCTAAGTGTTCAATAGTTCACAGATTTTGCATTGGGAGATAAAAGGGATAAAAAGTCCTAAATTCTTGAAGTCTTGAAAATTTCAGGGATTGAATGTTTTGCCTACAGTTTTGGCCCTCGATCTGCATGGAGGTTTTTCCAGCGCCCAGGGACTCCTGAAAAGGAAAATCAGAATTCAAGAAGAAGGTTTTAAGGACTTGTGTATTGAGATTTTGGGCTCAGAGGGAGCCCATGAGAAAATTTCAACTCCCGACTAGAACTATCCTAGACCGAGAGGTTGCACGGACCCTGGGAGAGGGTCGGGTATGCATCACTAACCAACCAACTTTCTACTTATATTCCTTAATACTCAGTCAAGTTATTAAATCTCTCAACCAATGCCCTATTCAATAACTGCAATTTTTATTTGAATTTCTCTTTTAACATAAGTATGGAATTTAATATTATATGTGTGTCGTCAACATCTCTAGTTCACACATATAAATCCAATTAAATTAATTTTAAATAAAATTATTCTTTTATAACAATTATGGTATCACAATTAGCTAGATTTTCTTTTATACTCTTAATTATTTTTATCCAACATGACTTGAGTTTCTTTATTCAGATTGCAGAAGGCAAGCCCTCTTTTCTTTATAGCTCACTAACACTTGATGATTTTTCAAAAGAGGTGGAAACAACCTCTTTATATAATTTCTTGTCATTTTCAAGATCATCCTGAAGGTATTGCCTAAAATTTTTCATTCTTTATCCCAAGGAAAGAAAACTATTTTCCAATTCCCATGTCTCAAGGATAAGAGTCATTCTTTTCTAGATTTTTTCTTCGACATATATTCTAATGGAAGCAAGTAAATTTGATGTTCCCTTCAGTATGGAGATATATTCTGGTGTTCCATGTAACACCTTGGGTTTTGAGCCCCCTATTAAATATTGTATTTTTTTAAGTTATGAAATTCCAGAGTGCCTAAACAATTATTAAGAGGCCAGTATGCCTAGGAAATGTAATAGTTTGATCATTATTAATACAAAACACATTGTTGGCTGCTAGATATACAAGTACAAGAGTTATAGGGGGATATGATTCGACAAGAGAGGGGACTAAGGGTTAAGTAATTATTTAATATTTTATTTACCCATTCTATTTAATGGAGAATAACAGTTGCGTGAACTTATTGGGAGGAAGGCCAAGTGGTTCCTTGATTCCAAAAATTGCATAAACCCGTTCTTGGTCTGTTTGGGGGATTCTCACTCCCATTATCATTCTTGTTCTTCTGTTGGTTGATTCACTCATTCACCTAATTGCTCTTTTTCCACACCTTTCATTGGGATTTCACTCCATTCATTCTACCACCCACTCATCTTTCCTCATGCATGTCCTGGCTTGGGAAAGGAAAATGAACTGTTGAAGAGTAGCCACGGTATTGTTGGATCTAGATACTACTAGTGTATTGTATCCATGAATCAATACCTACATGTCTGAGATTCTTTGGTATGTGCTTAGTTTTTCTCACAACTGCGAGTCCTGAGAGTCCCAACATGGAGATTCTGGACCAACTGCATTGGAGCCCTGGAAGGAGATGGACAACCTGAGGGACTGCATGGCAGAGAAGNGGGTCCATTCTCTTGGGCTATGTAGGATGGGTAGAAGAGAGATCGGTACTTGGATTGTTGTGGGTGCTAAGAAGCCTATGAGATCTTGAGTGCTTACTAGTTTGGGAAGACGAGTGACACTCTGGAACCATCCTTGTGGATTCATAGACCTATCTTGGAGGTGACATTACTGTTGAGACTTGGAACACTAATATATACAGTTGGGTGGAACATCCTTGGTCTATATCCAATTGGTGTCTTGTTTCCAGAAAAGATGAGTTCTCTCTGTTATTTTTATTTACATGTGTATGATTTATTCTACTATATATTTATTTATCTTTGAGTTTAATGTTTAGAATATGCATGTTTTTTGGTTCTTATTGTGCATGGCTTACTTATGTTGTGGCTTGAATATTTATTCCCCATATGGTTTTCATGTCTCTTATATAAATTAGAAATGATTCAAATTGAGATAAGTCTCTGTGAAACGAGTCCCTGGACTGCAGTGCTCCTCTCCTATAGGTGTATGGCTATGTTGCAGTGGGATTAAGTGGCATAGCCAAGCCGTGGGTGGCTTGGTATGTTATAGATTGGTATCAAAGCCACTAGTTGAAACACTAGGATGAAATGGGCCAGATATATTGGTTAAAGTCTCGTGGTTGAGATCGATTTATGACCTTGAAGTCATGAAGCTCAGGAGGAATGGCATTGAAAATTTTGTGCAGAATCTAGAGCGTCAGAGATCTTTAGTAAGGGATTGAAGGATCATGACCGTCCCTTTATAATTTGGGAGCAATATCCACCATAGGATCAAAAGAGAGATCTATATCGTTAGATCGAACAGAAGGTGAACATAGATCTTCTGATTGAGGTGAATAGGAGGTTGGAGAAAGAATTAAGTCCCAGCCATCGGATCTGGATGATCGATCATCAGTCATCATTCGAAGCCAAGCAGGAAAAGAAGAACTTTGTAACGTCTCTTCTTCAACTATCTTGGTAGGCAAGAAAGACCTAAACCATCGAAGTCTGGAGTCATGAAGCCCTGTCAACCGTCCGATCTGATGGGAGGCATGGAGAGATATCTGCCATTGATCATGGTCAGTCGACATTGACCACTTTGGGATTTTTCACTCTAGGAGTTTTAAACTTTGATGAAATGTTAGATCCTAGAGCCCCGAAGTGACAAATTCCATAATCCCTGTCGAACATTTGTTTGAGGGGAGGACTTCGGGAGTGTTTTGGGTCGTCTGATCTAGCAAGGGTGGAAGGATAGAAAATTTTTAGAGCTTCAGAACCGTGCCACTTCAGAGTTCAGTAGTTCGGGAGCATGGGGGTCGTCTGGAGTGAGAAAACTTGAAGCCCAGAGTTAATTATAGTCATTGGCGATGGGAGGAGTGGGAGCCATTGATTTATTTTAGAGTTTGGCTATCTAGGAGTTATCATATGTTGGACTCAGGAAAATTCCAAAGTCCCAGATTTTGTTGATGATGTGGATTGTGCCATGTGGCAGGGGGTTGTGTGGAAACACGTGTTTCCCAGATTCAACACCTTTTAGACCTTGATCTGTCTTTCTTTTAGTAACACGTGGCAGATATTCCATGGGTGCACATCACCCTTAGTGATGTCAGTGTGCCATGGCACTTCTGGTAGTATGTGACTTCATGGTTTTTCAAGTACCTATCAGTGAAAAGTCTCAAAGTCCAAAGTCGTGAAGGCAGACAGCTCATCGATCTAGGATTCCTTTGGGACCTTTCTCGACTGTTGAATCAAATAGAAGGAGGAGCATGGTAAGTACTTCGGAGGATTTTCACTCTAGGGAATTGAAAGACATGGGAACTAAATGACTTGGAGCGTCGAATATCTGAATGGGCGGAGAGTTGTCCATATCAACGTATGATTAAGTCACAACTATCAATTTTCGTTGAAGCCTCCAGATAGGTGTGGGGCCATCCATTCAATGAGATATCAATTCTTGATCGTCCTATTTTTACTGGTGGAGTTAGTGAAGACTTCAACGAAGTGCAGCTCTAAGGGAAATTGGAAGTTGACAACAGAAAATAGTCGAAGGCCAAAGTCTAGAGGAGTTGGTCCAAAAGTCGGTCGACTTATAAGGTAAAAATGGCATAGAAGGTAACCCAACCCTCGTTTATGTTGTTCTCACAAGATCCCATGTGGAAGAGCACAAAGCGAATCACTAAGGAAGGGTTAAGCCCACAATTTCGAGCGATGGTCACCTGGGGAAGTGGTTTGAAGGAAGCGCCTGTGCAGAATTGAATTATGTATTGGTTAATGGATAACATGGAAGTATTATATGATGCAGACGAATATGTGTGTGTGTGTGTGTGTGTGTGTGTGTGTGTGTGTGTGTGTGTTCTTCCTGAATTGAGAATAAAAGGGACCTATAACATTTCTTGGGAAAAATTGTTTATCATATTCTTAATTCTAACAAAAGGGTTACCTGCACATTTTGTATAATTAAGGGGTTTAAACATATTAGTTTATAATGCATATTCAAGAAATGGAATAAGGAGAGGGAGTTCCAAGCCATGATAAGGAGGCCAAAGGTCAGAATATCATAGTTTGTAATGAAGAGACAAAATCCAACGGACGCAAGGGAAGAGGGGAGAAGGAAACATTGATAGAAACTATAAGAAGTCTGAAAATATAAGTGCAGAGTTAAAAATCCGACAATGAGAGACTGATGAGAGAACAAATTCAGATAAATTCTCAAGTGATGCAGATCATAAATCAGTTGCATAGGAAAAAAAAGAGGGGATCAAACTTAAAACAAGAGGAAAAAGGAAGGTATCATGAGAGAAGAGATGATTGTGGAAGAGCTAGTTATTCAAGAAGTTCTAGCAGAACTCATATACATAACTCACCTCCCTACTTAGCAAGGAATTTTTATGCATATAAATATTCCATAATTAGTCAAGTGGTGTCTCTTGCTATGCACCAAAGAAGAATACATGAATTGGACAGTTTGCAAGGAGAGTTGAGGAAGCTTAAGCCACCATCCTTTGATGGTGAAAGAGAAAGGTAGGATGATGTTGAGGCATGGTTACTTGGACTCAAGAGATATTTTCAATTACATAACTATTCATAAAACCTAGAAGCTAGGATTGCCACTTACTATTTACATGGGAAGGATGCTATATGGTGGGATCAGTTGAAGCAAGTTGAGCACATTGATGAGAATAGGATCACTTGGAAGCAATTCAAGAAGTATTTTCAGAAGGAGTACTTCTCAGAGCACTTCTATGAAAAGAAAAGGAATGATTTATTTGAACTTAGGTTGGGAAGCATGACCATGGTAGAGTATGAAAGGAAGTTCTTGGGGATGCTAAAGTATGTGGGGTTTATAAAATATGAGAAGGTAAAAGTACAAAGGTTCTTAATTGGATTACCATACTTTTATAGATAGAATATTCAATACGATGAACCCAGGGCATTGAATGAGACCCTCATGAAGGATAAGTACCTGTATGAGTAAGGAAAAGGAAGATATTCCATGCAGAAGTCTTGGAAGGGTAAGAAGAAGTAGAAGTATGATCAGAGGAAGAAGGGATTCAAACCTCCTTTCAACAAAAATGAAACTAATAAAAATCGACAAGACCAGTATGCTAAGGATGAATCCAATAAAGAAGAATCCTTGGGAAAAATGGGAAGACCACCAATCCAATGTTGGGGATGAAAATAAGATCACCTATACAAGGATTTCCCTCATAGAAAGGACAAAGTGAATACCATGCACAACATCTAAGAGGCGAAAACAGTAGAAGACATGGGAAGAATTTATGCAGCTTTATATGATCAACAAGTAGAGTACCAATCCAATATGATTGAGGTGGAAGGTAATATCATAAATCATCCTATTTCTATTTTAATTCATTTAGGAGCAAGTCATTGTTACATTGATCCTAAAATAGTGGATAGATTACGTTTGGAGAAAAATAAGCTTGAAAAATCAAGTTTGGTTCAACTAGCCACTAGAACCAAAAGGAGAATCCATGATATGGTCAAAAGTTGGTCCATAAGTCTTAATGGTGTGAATACTAATGTTGATCTAAATATTTTACCATTGGGGTCTTATGATATTCTAATTTGAATGGATTGGTTGGGGAATAATATTGTTATCCTAGATTGTCATAGAAAGAAATTTACATGTCTTGATGGAGATGGAGAATAGAGAACTGTGAAAAGAGTTCCAAGACCCATATCTATAAGGGATATTTCATCCTTACAATTGAAGAGATGTTTCAGAAAAGGGTGTCAATTGTATGCAGTCCATGTGGAGGGTCTAGAAAGGACAAAGGGGCCAAGCCTTGAAATTTTTTTGGTACTACAAGAATTTGAAGATGTATTCCAAGAAATACCAGGGTTACCACCAAAAAGGGAAATAGATTTATCTATTGATTTAGTTGCAGGGGATGCCCCTATATCAAAAACACATTATCGAATGAGTACATCAGAATTAAAATAATTACAAATGCAGTTGGAAGAAATATTAAAGAAAGGGTACATATGTCCAAGTGTTTCACATTGGGGAGCACCAATACTTTTTGTCAAAAATAAATATAGAACTTTGAGGCTATGTATTGATTTTTGATAGATGAATAAATACACTGTGAAGAACAAGTACCCACTACCCAGAATTGATGACCTCTTTGATCAACTAAGAGGGGCAAAGATATTCTCCTAGATAGACTTGAGATCGGGATACCATCAGGTAAGAATCAAGGAAGAAGACATCAATAAGACAACCTTTAGAACCAGGTATGGGAATTATGAATTTGTAGTGATGCCATTTGGATTTTTAAATGCACCAACTTCCTTTATGTGCTTATGAATGACATATTCAGAAATTATTTGGATAAGTTTGTCATATTATTCCTCGATGACATACTTGTCTATTCTAAGTCAGAGGAGGAGCATGAACATCACCTAATATTGGTATTGCAAGCATTGATGGAACATCAATTGTATTCCAAGCTTAGTAATTGTTCCTTTTATCAAGAGAAGATCCATTACTTGGGGCACATTATTTCAAAACAAGGTGTAGTAGTAGATCCAGAGAAGATTGAAGCCATTAGAGGATGGAAATCACCCAGGAATATTTCAAAAGTTAGATCTTTTATGGGATTATCTTGTTACTACATAATATTTATAGCACGATTCTCTAATATGGCTCATCCCATCACTTATTTTCAAAATAAGAGAATTAAATTCGAATGGACATCTAAGTGTGAAGAGAACTTTAATTTGTTGAAGGAATTACTTACTAGTGCACTTGTTTTAAATATTTTTGACTCAAATGAAATTTTTTTGGTATGTACATATGCATGTAAGGAAGGGCTTGGTGGAGTCCTCACTCAAAATGGACATGTCATTGGTTATGAGTCAAGAAATATTAAGGAACATGAGAGTAACTATGCCACACATGACTTGGAACTTGCTGCCATTGTTCACACATTGAAAATGTGGAGGCATTATCTCAAGGGAAAAAGATTTGAATTAAGAACAAACCAAAGCGCTCTGAAGTATCTTTTTGAACAACCAACTTTGAATTCCAGCAAAACAATATGGATGGAATTTTTAAGTAAATATGAAATTGAAATCAAGCATATATCAAAGGAAAATAAAATAAAGTTGTCGATGCACTTAGTAGAAGAATACATCCCATGCATGCTACAGTTTTTAGTATGCATCAGTCATACTTGAACAGTAGAATTTTAGATGCTATGGTTACATATCAGTGTTACCTACAGGAAAAGGAAAGCTTACATCAAGAGGATGTAAAATAGAAAATGAAAGAGTATGAGATGAAGGAAGATAGATTACTTATGCATAAAAATAGAGTTTATGTGTGATGGCGTCCTCGTTACGACAACAACTCTGATAACAGGTGAATTTTTTTTTTTTGTTTAAGATGTGTGCGCGCGTGTAAAAAGGAAACAAACACACTTGACTCTACATCGCCACCCGACGACTAACAAGACACAACCACGATGATAACAACAAGAAGACATAAGGCTCACAACAAGTAACTGCAAGCATTAAACGACCATAGACATAAGGCGCACAACAAGTAACTGCAAGAATTAAACGACATACTGTGTTATGTACACCACAAACAAAGGTGGAAGAATCCATAGTAGTAGATTTTACTATTTCTGCACAGGAAAGCAGGGTGTTTAATCTTAGTTCTCTGCTCCGGAGAGAGAGAAGGTCAGATAGGCTCCTGGCCAACTGCTCAGGAAGAAACTAGTAAGCTCTGTCAGGAGGTCATAGTGGTGGGAAATCTTCCTTTAAAGAGCCCGAGACTACTGATACGACCTTAGAGGGGTGTCGCAAGAGTGGAAACCATGCCTTTAAAGGGCCCGAGACTCTTGATACGACACTGGATTCTTTACACAAGAATAATCACACACACAGACTTATATACTGAGTGACTAGCTTAATCAAACCAAAGAGTCTGATATCATACAACTGTGAGTTTGGACAATTCCAATTATGGTACTAACCCTGAAATTAATTAAAAATCTCAATACATCCTATGAGTTACATATACCATAAAATTACAATAACAGTATCCACAACGACATCACATTTATATTGTCATATCCTTTAGCATTAACATTAAACGTTTCAGTACATAATCATTACCATAAAATAGTGATAACCTTAGCATTAACAATACCATAAGCACACCTTCCACATTACATTACGTCGATCATTACCCTAAGAATTGATAGTAAATTAAACCTTATATTACATTAGTTTTATCATGAACAATAATAGCCTGAAGGTTTGCATTACCCTCGATATCGGCTTCCACCATAACATTAAAAATTTAGTAATATTCCACTAAAATAACCATTTCCTTACCTTTTTTGTTACTACCTTTTATGTTACAATAACAATGCATTAGCATAACAATAGAATTACTTCTCTATAACCCTAACATTACATTATGTTTGTTACATGGTAAGAACAATCTATTGCAAGGGCCGTATAATTACATATTGCCAATTATCATATTATAGTGACAATGCTTTTACAATCTCAAAAACATTTTTGTTATCAAAGACAGTCACAATTCGCTTTATTTATTGCCTTAAAATTATGATAATAACTGCAATAGATAACCAAATGGGTACATTCTAAATAATCATCACAAAATTTTTTGTTCTAATTGATCATTATAAACTTAACATTCTAAATGATTACTCTGATTTAATAAACATGGTAATCATTATTATTCTGATCTAATAATCATTATAACTTGACACTCTAAACAATCATTATAGAATTTATTGTTCTAATTAATCCTTATAACCTTAACATCCTAATTAATCATTCTAATTTAATAAACATTGTAATCATTATTGTTCTAAATTAATAATCATTATAAACTTATAATATTCTATCATTATTAATAAAGGCACCTTATTGTTCTTCTTGGTGCAGAAAACATTCCAATAGTTGTTCATCAATTATAGATCTAGAAATATGCATGCGATTAAATCAAGGTGGCTATAACAAAAGAGGTTGAGGTCAATAATAGTAAACTGTCAGCAAAATTTAAGGTGGGTAAAAATTTTCAAATGCAAACCGAAACATCGGGAGGGGGTCCATTGCCAACACCCCATCACGTTCGCTTCTATCACCAGGCCATTCACGCGAGAACTCCATAAGAAGATATAACAACATGACTCAAAGGTTTCCTGACCGTCATTAAAGGACATGAGAACATTGTACACAGGATAGTAGTAAAAGAAAGAATTCGCACAGGAAGATTCGCGAGATGGCTAAGATTTCGGTTGGGTTGGAAAGACCGAGAAAAAGGAAATTTGTTTCAATTCTTTTTAGGGCCTTAAATGCCAAGTGAAATGAACACCATAGAGAATTGAATGCCCTATTTATGGGATTAAATGTCGACTGAGAGCATCCAATAAAACGTCGGTTTAGAGGATCATACAGAGCGAGGAAGAGGATTCATCTCGCTCGGTGATAACACCCATGGACAGAACTTGGCTCCGCAGACAACTCATCAACTCAGCCACCAAAAGCGTGCGAGTACACCCAAGGTCATGGATAAAACCTATGGGATTTGTTGAGGAATCGAAGTGTCTATAATGTGTAGAGTGCCTCAGTCATGAAGAGAAAGCGGTGTGAGGGCCGCGTAGGGGGTGGGTGAAACTAGTGCGAACAGAGAAGGAAAAACGCTATCCCACCAATATTTACATACACAGAAACTGCAGTGAAATAGAGCGCAAGGAAAACGGTGATTAAGAGTTGGAATAAAATAAGAGTATACCCACCCGAGGTAAAAAATTGTTGGAATTCTAGATGTGGTGAAGGACAAACAAACTGTCTGAGACGGTAGAGAAATAAAAGACCAAAGGTAAAAAGAAAACTTCCCTACTGGCAATTTTCCTAGAAAATAAAAACATCAACAATCGCCTACGACTAGACTAAATCAACCAAGGGTGCGTTCGCTATTCAACATTAATGGCAGGGCTCATTTATCAGTTTTGCCACTAAGCGCAGAGTAACTACGGATTTTACCCAAGTCACCGAATTCCAAGGGTTTTTTGTTTTTTTTTTAAATAAAATGTAAACTGAAAGGCGAGGATTCTAAACTTCAAGGGAAGAAACGAAAAGCACCGAAGCTACGTAGTCAGAAAAAAAAAACACAAAGAATGCATACAAAATCGTTATCCCTTAAACTTTTAAAAATCACAGAGAAGGAATGAGAATCTCATCCTTGACCGATAAGTCTAGGATTTACGCTACAGGAAGGGGCGTATGATATTTAAACAGATATGGATAGTGGTAGACGCTTCAAGAAAAGAACCTACATGCCACTTAAACTCATCCAAAATTATTACTAAAGGGTGAAACTAAACTACCTCTAAGTTGGCCTAGGTTCTAAACAACAAAGTAAAACTACTATCCAAACTCAGCACAACTTCATCATCAAGGGAATCACATACCAAAAATTAACAAATTTTTCTTTTTTCTAACTCATAAACCAACAATGCACTTGCGTACCTGTGACCGACAGTGAACAACCCGACAACGCTATCCCGCGCTCGAGCTCCGTAACGCTCCCCCTCGCCAATCATTGAGACCTCACCGGTACCTCCCAGCCAATGCTAGCGGTACTCTTCTTCCCCCTTAGCCCCCTGAGCCACAAAGGGGCCACACACAATCCAGATGGTCCATCTAGCTTTCTAGCTTGCCTCGCAAGGCCGAGCTACCACTCCTATCCAAGATGGAAAATCCCAACTCTCCACAAGTAATCAGTCAAGTCACAATTCCAGCAGCGTAACGTTACGCTAACATCCGATCCCCCCTTTCTTCCTCATCTTCCCTTTCTTTTATAGAGTTTTTCCCACCTCCAACTTTCCCTAAATCACATTTTAATTAAGTTTTAATAAAAAATACTAAATGATCTCCTTCGCACAAGTGTTGTCCATCCCCCTCTTTCCTCAAGTAATTATTTTCTTTAAATTATTAATTTACTCATTTCCCTCACCCACTTAGAGTTGCCCCTAAATTCACTCCTAGGTGTTCGTAGATTCCCTTACAGGTTTAATTAGTTTCCCTAAAATGACGTTGCTAATTTTAGTTCATTTTAGAAGGTTATTAATTGCAGATTCCTTACTATGTTGACCTCGCTTTTTACCGTAAGTTCCCATCTTTCCTTCATTATGTTTCCTCCATTTACTTAGTTTCCCAATTCTTATTATTCCCTTCTTTCCCCTTTTTATTTGACCCAAAATGGAAGTTGCGCTATTAATCTTTCCCATTTATTATTTATTTAATATCTTTTGTACTTTCACAAGTTAGGAAATAATTTCTTCTTTGCAAATTTTTAAAACCATTAGTTTTAATTAAATTCTTACTCTCTTCATTTATGCCAAGAATTTTATGAAGACCAAACTATTACTTAAGTGGATTTTTGTTTAAATTTTTATTTTTATTCTAGGGTCTTTTCTTAAGGTTAGATTAAATTTTGACCCTAGAAAAGTTTTAGACTTAGGACTTAGATTCTGAACTGGACGACACTTGGTTAGGGAAGTTTTTTAAGGATTTATTAAGGCATTAATGTCTTAAGTCCATCTAGTTTTGTTTCTTCATCATCATCAACGTGACGTGCCCTTCAGGATGCACTATGTGCTCCAAGGGTGCCACTCGCCTCATTCGTTTCCTTTGCGGGATGTGCCCTTCAGGATGCACCACGTGCTCCAAGGGTGCCACTCGCTTCTTGTGGTTATTTTGTGCGACATGCCCTTCAGGATGCACCACGTGCTCCAAGGGTGCCACTCGCTAACTTGACTAATTGGTAGACATCTATAACCCCTGGAGTCAACACTCTGCCAGGTGAACTTGTGGGAGACTAAGGGCTCTAAGGAATAAGGCCCCAACCTTGTTGCGCACCTCTTAGAATCATCATGAGCGACTGTCACAGTCTTCCCTCACGACATCGTCGATCCTCTCGAACTAGGTAATCATTAACCTACAGTTCGAGCCACGGTGGGAGTGCTAGTAGGCTGTGGCAGGGCTGTTGTCCACACCTCTCCATCAACCTCTCTGGAAATCGTGTGTGGCCCCTTTAATCCATATGTGAGTCTGGTCAGCAAGCTATCGTCATCTTTCATCATCAACAATCATGTCAGAACATGTCAACATCATATCATCAAATCAATGAAATATCACAGTAAATAAATCAACCCAAATAGCACACTCCCTGACTCAATCCGGAGTCCAAGGGGTTCCACCGATGCCTCTACATCCTCAAGGTCCAAAACCCTGCACACTCAATAAAACTGAGTCAATAGCACCTGTCTATGTCAAAGAAGTAAAACATCATGTCATATATCATAATGCATCATAATCAAGGATAAAGGTTTTAACATCATAAAAGTCGAGATCACTTGCGAGCAAGTGTCCTCAAAGAATAAGTTTTTCTCAGTGCGCTAGAGCGGGATGTTACATACACCCCCTCTTGGTCTAAAATTCATTCCAAAGTTTCAAAGTATAAATGTCGAAATAAATGTATCATAGTATCATAAGTCTATCTATCAAACAAAAATGGAAACTGTTGGTGCATATCATATGCATCCTCCCAGGTCGTCGAGTGCGGACTATAACTGTCCCACTGGACCTTGACCTGATCTATCGTTCAACGTCGTAACTGTCAAACGCGATGATCTAAGATGTAGACCAGCTCAGCCGTGAGTGCTCCCTCGTCCGATATTTGTAAGTAACTCATGTCAATCACATGTGTAGGATCACTAATATAATGTCTCAAACAGATACATGAAAAACATCGTGCATACGCCTCAAAGAATCAGGCAAGGCTAGTCGATAGGCCACGGGCCCCTTTCTCTCCACAATCTCAAAAGGTCCCATGAACCTAGGAGAGATTTTATCTCCCTTTCCAAACTTGATTGAACTCTTACGCGGTTTAAACCGCAAGAAAAATTTATCGCCGAACTCATAACTACGGTCGACTAGGTGTGCATTGGCATAACTCCTCTGTCTATCCTACGCTTCTTTTATCCTTTGTCTTATGTTTTTCATTTGCTCTTCCATTTCTTGGATCGCTTCTAGTCCCACCAGGACCTTATCCTCAAGCCGATTCCAACTCAAGGGCATCTGACATGGTCGCCCGTAAAGAAACTCAAAAGGCACCATCTTAATGGTGCTTTGGTAATTGTTGTTGTAAGCGAACTCTACTAGAGGCAAGAATTCCTCCCAACGCTTTTGTTGGTCCATCACGTACATGCGCAACATGTCTTCTAAGGTTTGCTTTGTTCATTCTGTCTATTCGTCAGTCTCTGGGTGATACGCAGTACTAAATTTAATTTGGGTTCACAAGGCCTCTTGGAAACTCGTCCAAAATCATCCAGTAAACATCGATCCTCGATCGGATATAATCCTCCTAGGCACGCCATGCAACCTCACAATCTCACTGATGAAAACTCTCGCTATGTCAGGTGCCTAATACGTCGTATGCACAGGAATAAAGTGAGCACTCTTCATCAGAGTGTCTACTACTACAAAAATCGAGTCGTATCTCCTTGCCGTCAGTGGCAATCCAACAATAAAATCCATCGAAATAACTTCCCATTTCGATTCTGGAATTGCATGTGGTTGAAGTAATCCTACCGGGTGTCTATGTTCAACCTTTACCTGCTGAAACTCTAGACATATAGCCACAAAGTTGAGAATGTCGGCCTTCATTCCCTTCCAGAAGAATAAGGGTTGAAGGTCTGCCCTCAGCTTCGTGACTCCTGGGTGAGCCATGTAAACTGCTCTATGAGCCTCGCTCAATATCAACATCCTCAACTCGTCATTTGGCGGTATGTAAATCCGACTTCTAAACCTCAATAAACCATCACTATCAAATGAATATCCCTCATATCGTGGTACCATCATTGTGTTTTGTCCGATAAAATCCTCGACTTCTTTGTACCAGTCATCGTCATGCTGTAAAGTGAGAATATTCTCACGTAGATTCATCTGAAGTGGAAACACCGAAAATATGCATGGTCTCTGACTCAAGCATCAGCCACTCGGTTCACTATTCCCTTTATGTAAGTAATCTCGAAGTCGTACTCGCTAAGCAATTCCGACCAGCATCGTTGTCACGCGTTCAGGTTGCTTTGCGTGAAAATGTGTTGCATCCCACAATGATCAGTCTTTAATTCAAATTTTCATCCAACAAGGTACTGTCTCCAAACCTTCAAGGCATATACGATGGCTAATAACTCCAAATCGTGCATCGCGTAGTTCTCTTCATGCCTTCTCAATTTCCTTGAAATGTAAGCAATCACTCGTCCATCTTGCATCAAGACTCCACCTAAACCTTCCTTGGATGCGTCAGTGCATACCAAGAAGTCTGTGTCCATATCAGGGACTTTTAGTATCGGCATTGTTGTCAACAAATCCTTAAGCCTCTGAAATGCTTCCGCGCATTTCTCGATCCAAACAAACTTGTTGTTTTTCTTCTGCAATTCAATGATCAGATTTGCTATCTTCGAAAATCCCTCAATAAACCGTCGATAGTATGCTGCTAAACCCATAAAACTATGCACTTCTATGACATTCGTCAGCGCAGACCATTCCATAATAGCCTCAACCTTGGTTGTATCCATGGCGATACCTTCGCCGGAGATGACATTCCTTAAGTAGTGAATCCTCGATTGATAAGAAAAGCATTTGGACAACTTCCCATACAATTTGTGCTCTCGTAGACACTGTAGTACCAAGTGCAAGTGCTCGTCATGCTCCTTCGTTGTCCGAGAGTAGATCAAGATATCGTCAATGAATACTTGGACGAACTTGTCCAAGTACTCGCGGGACACCCCGTTCATCAAACTCATGAATACCCCTGGGGCGTTTATCAGTCCAAACGGTAAAACAGTAAACTCGTAATGTCCAAATCTCATCATAAAGGTGGTCTTAGGTATGTCATCCTCCTTGATCCGTAATTGGTGATACCCTTATCGCAAATCGATCTTGGAGAATAGTGTCACACCCTTCATTTGATCGAATAGATCATCAATTCTCGGCAAGGAATACTGATTCTTGATCGTAGCCTTTTTCAGTTGATGGTAGTCAATGCAAAGCCTCCATGATCCATCCTTCTTTCGAATGAAAATAAGTGGTGCACCCCACGGTGACACGCTAGAACGTATCAGTCCCAGGTCCAACGAGTCCTTCAGTTTCATTTTCAACTCTTGCAACTCCGGGGTCGACATTCGATAAGGCGTTCTTGCTATCGGTTCGGTCCCCGGTTTCAGGTCTATGGTAAACTCCAATTCCCTTTCCGGTGGCATCCCAGGTAACTTCTTTAGGAATACGTCCACAAACTCTTTCAACACCAGAAGGTGTTCTAGACCTTCCGCTACTCCCTTTTCGTTTAGCGCGAGGATCGCATAAAGCTTGCACCCCTTGCACATACTCTTTCGTAATTGTAAGGAAGAGACGAACCTCAGGGAAACTCCCTGGTTTTGTCCTACAATCACACGTCTGTGTCCCTCATCATCGATCAAGCTCAACCATTTCGTCTTACAGTTGAGTATTTCCTCATGCGATTCCAACCAATCCATACCAATCACGACATCATAAGATACTAATATTGTGACGTACAAGTTGACCTTCGTGACAAATTCTCCCAGGTTAAGGGCACATCCTGTCACCTTTCCTCCAACCTTCTGTTTGCCTCCCGAAGCCATCTCTACAAAGCTAAATGCATCCTGTTCGACTACCTTTACCTTAATCCGTTTTAGCGCTGCACTAGAAATGAAACTCTCAGTAGCACCTGGGTCTATCAAAATACTAAGGGTCTGGTTAGCAATAGTACCTGTCGTCTCGAGCACAGTCGACTGGTGCTCTGCCTGGCGATTATTCACCGCTGCATGAATCCGATGGGCCTTGCCCATATCTCCCACGGTAGTGGGTCCGGCTGATCCGGACACTCTGGTCCTCTCAACAGGACAGTCGCGTTGGTAGTGTGGCTCCCCACACATCCAACACCCCTTCTTCGGCCCAATAGTCCTGGTACCCGAAGTAGAAGATGACGGCCCACCGGCCTGAAAACCTGGTCTATTGGGATGAACAGGCCTAAACTGTTGTTGTTGCGGGCAATGTTGTTGTTGATGTTGTGGTCCCCAATAAGGTGTTTGTTGCTAAGGTGACGGTCGTCGAGGTGTAGTGAAAGTGGATCCTCTCTAGAAGCCACAATATCCCGACGTATGTCTCGCTGGTGTCTGCTGCTGCGTCGTTCCATATGAACCCTTCCCTGCTGGTCTTGCTAGAGTCCTGGTCTGACCCCCACTAATGAGCTCCTCCTCTGCTATGAGGGCCTTTTGGATGGCATTGTGCAAGGTTTGAGGCATCAAGATCCTAACCTTTGCACGCAGGCTGTCGTTAAGGCCAAACACGAACCTGTTGACCTTGAGCTTCTCAGTGTTAAGGTGCGGAGCATACCAGAGCAGCTCCATAAAACGTGCCTCATACTCGGGCACCGTACGACCTCCCTGTCATAATGCGTTGAGCTCATTGAGCTGACGCTCAATGAATTCCTCGAAAATATACCTCTCTCGGAACCGTTCCTCGAACAGTTCCCATGACACGTCTTCAACGGCCATGTTCAGCTACGGCAGGAGTGTCTTCCACCATAGAAGAGCGCTCCCCTTCAGTTGAAAGACCTCCATGCAGACCTTCATGTTGGAGGTATAATCACGAAGTGCGAAGCACATTGCCATATTCTCCAACCATGCCTTGGCGGCTACGCCGTCCGAGGCACCAAAGAACTCAGGAAATTTAACCTTCTTGAGTTCACGGTGAATGCTACCAATAATGGCCGGTGCACATGGAGGAACCTCACCAGGTGCCGACGCCTTGGCCTCGTCTCTATCCAATCAACTGATCAGTGCCTCAGACATGCGCTGAAAAGACCTCATCATCCCGACCACATCTCCAACTTCTATCTGCTCCTGTCCGAGAACCTGGTCACTTCCCTGGGGGTTAGACCCCTCAGGCGTGGATTCTATTGGAGGCGTTATGCCTCCTCCCCTAGCACCCCGTCGGTTGCCTCCTCGACGTCCTCTAACCATTATTACCTGCACGCACACAATCAACTCGATCAGCAACAGTATAACTTAATCATGTCAACAAAATCCGTAGTGATCCCAAGTCGCGGGTCGAACCTGGCTCTGATACCATATGTGACAGCCTCCTCGTTACGACAACAACTCTGATAACAGGTGCAATTTTTTTGTTTTGTTTAAGGCGTGTGCGCGCGTGTAAAAAGGAAACAAACACACTTGACTCTATGTCGCCACCCAATGACTAACAAGACACAACCACGATGATCACAACAAGAAGACATAAGGTGCACAACAAGTAACTGCAAGCATTAAATGACCATAGACATAAGGCACACAACAAGTAACTGCAAGCATTAAATGACATATTGTGTTATGTACAGCATGAACACAGGTGGAAGAATCCATAGTAGTAGATTTTACTATTTCTGCACAGGAAAGCAGGGTGTTTAATCTTATTTCTCTGATCCGGAGAGAGAGAAGGTTAGATAGGCTCCTGGCTGACTGCTCAGGAAGAAACTAGTAAGCTGTGTCAGGAGGTCACAGTGGTGGGAACTCTGCCTTTAAAGAATCTGAGACTACTGATACGACCTTAGATGGGTGTCACAAGAGTGGAAACCCTGCCTTTAAAGGGCCTGAGACTCTTGATATGGCACTGGATTCTTGACACAAGAATAATCACACACACAGACTTATATACCGAGTGACGAGCTCAATCATACAACTGTGAGTTTGGACAATTCCAATTATGGTACTAACCCTGAAATTAATTAACAATCTCAATACATCCTATGAGTTACATATACCATAAAATTACAATAACATTATCCACAACGACATCACATTTATATTGTCATATCCTTTAGCATTAACATTAAACATTTCAGTACATAGTCATTACCATAAAACAGTGATAACCTTAGCATTAACAATACCATAAGCACACCTTCCACATTACATTACGTCGATCATCACCCTAAGCATTGACACCAACTTAAACCTTATATTACATTAGTTTTATCATGAACAATAATAGCCTGAAGTTTGGCATTACCCTCGATATCGGCTTCCACCATAACATTAAAAATTATGTAATATTCCACTAAAATAACCATGTCCTTACCTTTTTTGTTACTACCTTTTATGTTACGATAACAATGCATTAGCATAAAAATAGCATTACTTCTCTATAACCCTAACATTACATTATGTTTGTTACATGGTAAGAACAATCTATTGCAAGGGCCTTATAATTACATATTGCCAATTATCATATTATAGTGACAATGCTTTTACAATCTCAAAAACAATTCTGTTATCAAAGACAGTCACAATTCGCTTTATTTATTGCCTTAACATTACAATAATAACTGCAATAGATAACCAAATGGGTACATTCTAAATAATCATCACAAACTTTGTTGTTCTAATTGATCATTATAAACTTAACATTCTAAATGATTACTCTGATTTAATAAACATCGTAACCATTATTGTTCTGATCTAATAATCATTATAACTTGACACTCTAAACAATCATTATAGAATTTATTGTTCTAATTAATCCTTATAACATTAACATATTAATTAATCATTATAATTTAATAAACATTGTAATCATTATTGTTCTAAATTAATAATCATTACAAACTTATAATATTCTATCATTATTAATAAAGGTGCTTTATTGTTCTTCCTCGTGCAGGAAACATTCCAATAGTTGTTAATCAATTATAGATCTAGAAATCTGCATGTGATTATATCAAGGTGGTTGTAACAGAAGAGGTTGAAGTCAATAATAGTAAACTATCAACAAAATTTAAGGTGGGTAAAAATTTTCAAATGCAGACCGAAACATGGGGAGGGGGTCCGCTGCCAACACCCCATCACGTTCACTTCTATCACCAGGCCATTCACGCGAGAAGTCCCAAAGAACATAGAACAACATGACTCAAAGGGTTCCTGGCCATCATTAAAGGACATGCAAATGTTGTACATAGGACAATGTTAAAAGAAAGAATTCGCGCAGGAAGATTCACGAGATGGCTGAGATTTCGGTTGGGTTGGAAAGCCCAGGAAAAAGGAAATGTGATTCAATTATTTTTAGGGCCTTAAACGCCAGGTGAAATGACCACCACGGAGAATTGAATGCCCTATTTACAGGATTAAACGCCGACAGAGAACATCCAACAAAACGTTGGTTTATAGGATCATACAGAGCGAGGAAGCGGATTCATCTCACTCGGTAATAACACCCATGGACAGAACTTGGCTCCGCAGATAGCTCATCAACTCAGCCACCAAAAGCGTGTGAGTACGCCCGTGGTCGTGGATAAAACCTGTGGGATTTGTTGAGGAATCAAAGTGTCTATAATGTGTAGAGTGCCTCAATCATGAAGAACAAGCGGTGTGAGGGCCGCGTAGGAGGTGGGTGAAACTGGTGCGAACAGAGAAGGAAAAACGCTATCCCACCAAAATTTACATACACAGAAATTGCAGTGAAATAGAGCGTAAGGAAAATGGTGATTAAGAGTTGGAGTAAAATCAGAGTATACCCACCCGAGGTCAGAAATTGTTGGAATTCTAGGTGTGGTGAAGGAAAAACAAACTGTCTGAGACGGTAGAGAAATAAAAGACCAAAGGTAAAAAGAAAACTTTCCTGCTGGCAATTTGCCCAGCAAAAGAAAACATCAACAATAGCCTACGACTAAACTAAATCAACCAAGGGTGCATTCTCCATTCAACATTAACGACAGGGCTCATTTATCAGTTTTCCCACTAAGTGCAGAGTAACTACAGATTTTACCCAGGTCACCGAATTCCAAGGGTTTTTTTTTTTTTTAAATAAAATGTAAATTGAAGGGCGAGGATTCTAAACTTCAAGGGAAGAAACGAAAAGCGTCGAAGCTACATAGTAAAAAAAAAAACGCAAAGAATGCATACAAAATCGTTATCCCTTAAAATTTTAAAAATCGGAGAGAAGGAATGAGAATCTCAGCCTTGACCGATAAGTCCAGGAGTTACGCTATAGGAAGGGGCGTACGATCTTTGAACATATATGGACAGCGATAGATGCTTCAGGAAAACAACCTACACGCCACTTAAACTCATCCAAAATTATTACTAAAGGGCGCAACTAAACTACCTCTAAGTTGGCCTAGGTTCTAAATAACAAAGTAAAACTACTATCCAAACTCAGCACAACTTCGTCATCAAGGGAATCACATACCAAAAATTAACAAATTTTTCTTTTTTCTAACTCATAAATCAACAACGCACTTGCGTAGCTATGACCGATAGTGAACAACCCGATGACGCTATCCCACGCTCGAGCTCCATGCCGCTCCTGCTCCCTGACAGCTGAGACCTCACCGGTACCTCCCAACCAACGCTAGGGGTACTTTTCTTCCCTCTTAGCCCCCCGAGCCGCAAAGGGGCCACACACAATCCAGATGGTCCATCTATCTTTCCATCTCGCCTCGCAAGGCCGAGCTACCACTCATATCCAAGCTGGAAAATCCCAACTCTCCACAAGTAATCAGTCAAGTCACAATTCCAGCAGTGTAACGTTACGCTAACAGCCGATCCCCCCTTTCTTCCTAATCTTCCCTTTCTTTTATAGAGTTTTTCCCACCTCCAACTTTCCCTAAATCACATTTTAATTAAGTTTTAATAAAAAATACTAAATGATCTCCTTCGCACAAGTGTCATCCATCCCCCTCTTCCCTCAAGTAATTATTTTCTTTAAATTATTAATTTACTCATTTCCGTCACCCACCTAGAGTTTCCCCTAAATTCACTCCTAGGTGTTCCTAGATTCCCTTACAGGTTTAATTACTTTCCCTAAAATGAATCTGCTAATTTTAGTTCATTTTAGAAGGTTCTTAATTGTAGATTCCTTACTATGTTGACCTTTCTTTTTACCATAAGTTCCCATCTTTCCTTCATTATGTTTCCACCATTTACTTAGTTTCCCAATTCTTATTATTCCCTTCTTTCCCCTTTTTATTAGACCCAAAATGGCAGTTGCTCTATTAAATCTTTCCCATTTATTATTTATTTAATATCTTTTGTACTTTCACAAGTTAGGAAATAATTTCTTCTTTGCAAATTTTTAAAACCATTAGTTTTAATTAAATTCTTACTCTCTTCATTTACGCCAAGAATTTTATGAAGACCAAACTATTACTTAAGTGGGTTTTTGTTTAAATTTTTATTTTTATTCTAGGGTCTTTTTCTTAAGGTTAGACTAAATTTTTACCCTAGAAAAGTTTTAGACTTAGGAATTAGATTCTGAACTGAGCGACACTTGGTTAGGGAAGTTGTTTAAGGATTTCTTAAGGCGTTAATGTCTTAAGGCCATCTAGGTTTGTTTCTTCATCATCATCAATGCGACGTGCCCTTCAGGACACACTATGTGCTCCAAGGGTGCCACTCGCCTCATTTGTTTCCTTGATGTGACGTGCCCTTCGGGATGCACCACGTGCTCCAAGGGTGCCACTCGCTTCTTGTGGTTCTTTTGCACGACTTTCCCTTCAAGATGCACCACGTGCTCCAAGGGTGCCACTCGCCAACTTGACTAATTGGTAGACATCTATAACCCCTAGAGTCAACACTCCGCCAGGTGAACTTGTGGGAGACTAAGGGCTCTAAGGAATAAGGCCCCCACCTTATTGCATGCCCCTTAGAATCATCGTGAGCGACTGTCACAGTATTCCCTCATGGCATCGTGGATCCTCTTGAAGTAGGTAATCGTTAACCTAGAGTTCAAGCCACGGTGGGAGTGCTAGTAGGCTGTGGTAGGGTTGTTGTCCACACCTCTCCCTCAACCTCTCTAGAAATCGTGTGTGACCCCTTTACTCCATATGTGAGTCTGGTCGGCAAGCTATCGTTAGCCTGCATCATCAACAATCGTGTCAGAACATGTCAACATCATATCATCAAATCAATGAAATATCATATTAAATAAATCAACCCAAATAGCACATTCACTGACTCAATCCAGAGTCCAAGGGTTTCCACCAATGCCTATGCATCCTCAAGGTCCAAAACCCTGCACACTCAATAAAATTGAGTCAATATCACCTGTCTACGTCAAAGCAGTAAAACATCATGTCATCTATCATAACGCATCATAATCAAGGATAAAGTTTTTAACATCATAAAAGTTCAGATCACTTGTGAGCAAGTGTCCTCAAAGAATAAGTTTTTCTCAGTGCGCCAGAGCGGGATGTTACATTATGTTCCTAGTTCTGGAGAACTCAAAAATTTGGTATTAAAAGAAATGCATAATGTTGCATATGTTGGACATCTTGGTTATCAGAAAACAATTTCAACAGTGATAAGCCAATTGTTTTGGCTGGGAATGAAAGAGGATGTTTTTGATTACATCACCAGAATTATGGAATATTAGAGAGTGAAGGATGAGCATAGGTACCCAACGAGGTTTCTACAACTATTACCAATTCTAGAGAAGAAATGGGAAGTGGTAACCATTGACTTAATAAAAAAAAATCCCAGGACAACAAAACAACATGATTCGATCATCGTAGTGGTTGACAATTTGACAAAGGATGGTCATTTTGCTCTAAGAAAAACAACTCATACAACAACTAATATTGCATAAATTTACATGAAAGAGATTGCTAGGTTGCATGGGATACCTAAGACAATTGTCTCAGACAAAGATACAAAGTTTAATTCAAATTTATGGAGGGGATTATTTAAAGGATTTGGTACAAATATGAACTTTATCACAACATACCATCCACAAGCAGATGTGAATAAAGAGAGATTCAACCGATTAATTGAAGACATGTTGAGAATGTATGTGATGCTTAAGCCATCTAAGTGGGAAGAGTGCTTGCACTTGGTTTCTTTTGCCTATAATAATGGGTATAAATCTTCATTCAAACTGAGCCCATTTGAAGAAATGTACAGAAGGAAATGCATTAATCCATTGATTTAGGAAAACCCAATAGACAGAGTAGTACTTCATCCATAATTGTTGAAGGATATGGAAGACTAGATGGTTAAGATTAAGAAAAAATTAAAGGCAGCTCAAGATAGAAAGAAAGTTTATGCAGATAAGAACATGACAACTAGATAATTTAAAGTTGGGGAACATGTGCTCTTAAAATTGAATCACATGAAGATCTCTTTGAAGTTGGGTAGTTGTACAAAGCTGGAAACCATATTCTATGGTCCATTTGAGATATTAGATAGAATAGGGCTAGTTGCATACATTCTTCCATCTCATGCTTCCATGAATCTGCATAATGTATTTCATGTCTCTTTTCTAAAAAGATATGCACATGATCCTAACCATGTTATTTATTGGCATCTGCTTCAAGTAAATACAGAGGGAGAATTTCAGGTCTGGACAACGTGAATATTGGACAAAAATGTCAAAATGATTCGGAATCGAGTTATAGAGCCGGTAAAAGTCTAGTGGACCAGATACAGTCCTGAAGATGCTACCCGGGAGAATGAAGATGCCATGTGAGCAGAGTACCCACAAAGTTTTGAATAAATTTTGATATTTTGATATTTTTTTTTGTATGTGCACCGAGGACAGTGCTAAATAAGGCGGAGGGAATGTAACACCTCGGGTTTTGAGCCCTATATTAAATGTTTTATTGTGTTAAGTTATGAAAGGCCAGACTTCCTAAACAATTATCAAGAGGCCAGTGTGCCTATGAAATGCAATTTTTTTATCATTATTAATATAAAACATATCGTTGGCTACTAGATAGACAAGGACAAGAGTTATAAGGGTCTATGATTCCACAAGAGAGGGGCTTAAGGGGATAAGTAATTATTTCATATTCTATTTACCCATTATGTTTAGTGGATAATAACAATTACGTGAGCTTCTTTGGAGGAAGGAAAAGTGGTTCCTTGATGCCAAGAATTACATAAACCCATCCTTGATCTATTTGGGGGGTTCTCACTCCCATTCTCATTCTTATTCTTCTTAAGTTTTATTCACTCATTCACCCAATTTCTCGTTGTACACACATTTCATTGGGATTTCAATCCATTCATTCTACCACCCACTCATATTTCCTCATGCGTGTCATGGCTTGGAAAAGGAAAATGAATTGTTGAAGAGAAGCCATGGCATTGTTGGCTGTAGATATTAGTGGTGTATTCCATCTATGAGTCAATAATTGCATGTCTGAGAAGCTTTGGTCTATGCTCAATTTTTCTCACAGTTGCGAGTCATGAGAGTCCTAGCATGGATATTCTAGACTAGCTGCACTGGAGCCCTAAAAGGAGATGGATAGCCTGAGAGACTGTGTGGCAGATAAGGGTGGGGTCCATTCTTTTTGGTTGTGTAGGCTGGGTAGAAGAGAGTTGGGTACTTGGATTGTTGTGGGTATTAAGAATATTCTGAGAGCTTGAGTGTTCATTGGTTTGGGAAGTCGAGTGACACTCTGGAACCATCCTTCTGGATCCATAGCCCTTGCTTGGGGGTGAAACTGTTGTTGAGAATTGGAACAACAATGTCTACAATTGGGTGGAACATCCTTGGTCTACAACTAGTTGGTGTCTTGTTTCTATAAAATATAAGTGCTCTTTGTTATGGTTATTTACCTGTGTATGATTTATTCTGCTATGTATTTATTTATCTTTGATTTTAATGTTTAGAATATGCATGCTTGTTGGTTATTGTTATGCATGGATTAGTTATGTTGTGGCTTGAATCTTTATTCCACATGTGGTTTTCATGTCTCTAATATAAATTGGAAATTATTCGAATTGAGATAAGTCTTTGTGAAGTGATTCCCTAGACTACAACATGCCTCGTCTACAGTTGGCTAGGTGTGTTGCAGTTGAATTAAGTGGCATAGCCTAGCTTGTGGGTGGTTGGGTATGTTACATTCCATCAACACTTTTCCAAGGTCGTATTGCGATAATTGGGATGGAAAATAGATGTGGAGGCATTAAATCACTCTCTAATTCTTTGATTATGTCCTTGAGAATGACATTGTTTTTCTCCATTTCTCCCACTTACATTTTTAGGGCTTCTCATGTAGCTTCATGAATCTATACAATTCTGGAAGGTGGAACTCCATTGAAGTTGTGTTTTGAGATTAATTTTCCTTGAACCCTTTTATTTTTTGAATGAATTTTTTCTATAACCAGTTTCTTTGAATTTTTTTCAAACACGACACTATGCAAAGTCACATATTTCTCTTCAAATAGATTTTTTTTTATGTGGCCAATTATTTTGTAACTTCTCTACTATCATGAATACTTTTTTCTTTATCTGGAAATTCAATGTCCTCAATATTCACATCTAGATCCTTATCTTCAAGAATAATTTATTCTCTAGGTGCGCCCTCACTCTCTCCTTCCTTATCGATTCTTATTTTCCTTTTTCTATTTATTGGGATTTTGTCAGGTCTTTCAAGATTTCCCTTACGATGGTTCGATTCACCTCCAACATTGGAATTATCTATTGAATGTTTAATTTTCTCCTGAATTGCAAATTGATATTTTTGTTTGGGTAAGCCTCCTTTATTAGAAGTATTAGGATATCATGAAATCCTCTCATTCAATAAATTTCCTCGTTGTTTATGTTGATATGTGGTACTAACAATTTTTTCAATATCTTCTTGTTTTTTCTCAATAGACAATGCTTGAGGGTTATAACTATCTCCCTCTACTTCCTCAAAAAGGAATGTGTTAGCAAATGACACAATTTAGCCTAAATATGTGATGTGTTTCATAAACAACTATTTAGGGCCGAACACTTTGATTTCATTCACTTTATTTAAATTAAATTTATCAAACATTATTGAGAATTCATTGATATTTGTATTTTTTTTAAATAGTATCTCTCCAATTTTCCATGGCAAAGGAATAAACTATCTTTTCTTCTTTTTGTGAAAGTAATGGGCCCAAAAGATATACTTATTGCATACTTCAACAACAAATACCTTATTTGAAATTAAATATGGAAAATATGAGGGGTTTTCAGAGGAACAATAAATCTTGATAATACTAAAGTACTCCATTGCTTCAAATCTTCCTCTCTTTTCCAAGAAGGATGTTGCTTCACAGGACAATATTGATTTGTTTGGTCCAAAAATAAGTTTTTTGAAAGAAGAAATGAATGCATTGAGTAATTCACAAAAAATATACATAACCTTTTGTTTTCATAAAGCAGGATACCACATCTGAATAGGGTCAAAATAACAATTGACTTGTTTATCCAAATGCAAACTTTTGAAAACATGACCATATGTAATGACGAAAATCAAGTATGAAAACATGTAGAATCTCTTGTTCTTTCTTAAATTGGCCAATTGAAAAAGATAATTCACTAGAAAAAATATGTTGCCAATCAAATATTGTTTTTCCATGGATTAAAAAATACAAGATATACAGAGGCGGACGGTGAATAGTATCCATAGATTCTTTCTTGTCTACTCTGGCAAATATCCATGAAATTTTGTGATGGGGATTTTTCAATGAACTTACCTAAATTCTCAATAGGTATTCTAGAATAATAGTTGGGTCTTTAAGATATTCTCTTCAAATATCCAATCCACCATTTATTGACTTCAAAAAATCCTTAGCTTCATCCCCTTTGAAATGCATTGTCAGCTATGGGATTTTGATGATTCTCTTAAATACTAAAGGCACCAATGAAATAGGATACTCCCCTTGAAACTGAATTATTCTTTAATTTTTGTCGAATTTATCAATGCACCACGAAACCAACTCTTTGAAATCATAGACTTTTGGAACACAACTTGACATAGCAATTAATGACATCCAAATCTAGTTTGACTTCTTCTCTGGAGGTGGAAATGAAGAGTAATATATGTTTTCTCTTGACCATTGAAACCTTTGATCTTCTCATCCAAGTGATTTGATGGTATATCCACATAAGTTTTCCTTTCTTCTTATTTTCATATTAATGAAGTTGATGGATTAGTGTACAATTATTTTCAAAACGTTATTACCAAAGTAAACTTTTTTACCAAAATATGCTTCAGGGCTCTTGATTCAAAGGACCGTAAATAAGGATTTAATTTAGAATTGCTGAATAATTTTCTCGAGATGATTTCCATTGATAATAGATTTTAACAATTAACCAAATTGTCATTTTTGTGATATTTGTATTAAATGTTCACTGGGGAGTGTGAAGTGATAAGGCATGGATTACCACAGGGCACTGGACAATCAAGATTGAGGAATGGCGGGGTAAGAGCATGGTGGTACAACAAGATTTTGCGGTGGGGTATAGTATGTGAAAGGGTTATGAGATTATTGTGGGACGCAATAAGGCTTTTAAAATAAATATATATGACTAGGTGTTGATAGGTCATGGAGTTAAGGAGGTATGGTGGGTTAGTGGGTATGGTGGAGAATAATCATAACATCCCGCAAAGCATGGCGAATTATAATAAATTTGATTAAGTATGAAAACTGGGTCGAGATAGCAGGATCACAGGTATGGACGATATGATCGGGAGACATCCTAAACCAAGTATGAGATATTTGGAAAATATTTTTAAGTATGGGTGAAAAATGAAGGTGGCGGAATGCAATGGTGTATTTTGGCGGTTGTGGAAGTTGAAAAATAGTAAAGATACATCATGAACCTACGACATTATCCAAAAATTTCTAAGTATGGGAAATTAATTTACAAGAGAGTTCGTGAAAGACTTAACACATTTGAGGATCAAAAACTAGCTCTAATTGTGGTACAATAACCCCATGTCAGTTACCGAGGATCCAAAGTTTGGATCACTGTGAAATGTAGTCAATGAAACATAAGAAATAAAAGTAATAGGAAATATGTACAAGGAGAGAAAACTATATGAATGCACTAACTGATAATTTCTTAAGAGAAAATAATTTTAAGTTTTTCCCATTGACTGAAAACATATGGACTATTCCTTTCATGTCTTTCAACAAATAAGAATTATCCTGAGAACTTTTTCAATGATATAAGGACCCATCCATAATTATTCAAACTTTGTATCCATAGATGGTTTTTATTTTTCCTTATTCCATAACAACACCAACTATCCCACTTCAAAATACTTTTTGTTAATATTGAAGAAATACTCTCTTCTCCAGCAAATGAATATAATATGAAATATGTATCAAAATGTGGGTTGAAAAGGACTGGAGAATTATTCATTTAATGCTTAATTCTAGTAAATATTTCTTGAATTTCCTAAGTCCATTCAAATTTTTGGTCTTTTGTCAACAATATATTGATGGTATTCACAATTATGGCATAGTTTGGGACAAATATTCGTACAAAGTTTATCTTTCCAAAGAAATATTATACGCCCTTCTTAGATGTTGGAGGATTCATATCATTAATGGCCTTGATTCTTTCTGGATCTATATATATTCCTTATTTACTCACTATATGTCCCAAGATTTTTCCTTCTGATACTGCAAATAGACATTTCTTAAGATTCAAAGATATACCATACAATTTTCAACGTTCAAAAACTTATCTTAAGTTCTTGATGTACTCTTCTCTTAATTTGGAATGAATATTCAAACCATCTTGATAATCAACAATAAACATCCCGCTCAAAACTTTAAAGTCATGATCAATTTCTCTTTGTAAGGTTTCTCTAGCATTCTTCAACCCAAAAGGCATATGTCTCCCATGGTGTAACAAAAGTAGTCTTGGGTCTATCTTCCTCAACAACTGGAGCTTGGTTATATCCAAAAAAATCATCCAACATAGACATTAATGCCAAACCAATAACTTGTTGCAACAACATCTCCATATTTGAGATTGGATAATTATCTTTCATGATAGATCTATTTAGATCTTTGAAGTCGAGACAAAGATGAATTTCCCCACCATTTTTTTCTAACTATAAAAGGATTTAAGAGCCACTTTGAATGTCTGATCAAATAAATTATTCCATCCTTATTCAACTTTTTCAATTCCATTTTTACTAAAGGCTTCAACTCATAATTTATCATTCTTAACTTTTTCTTAACAAGATTTTCTCCTTCTTTAAGAGGTATAATGTGCTGAAAAATGAACTTATCATACTACTTCAAATTTTCATAAGTGGAAGGGAAAATGTCATAATATTCTTTAAATAGAGAAGTTTATTGATCAATTTCTTCCATTGTACAACTGGTACAAAGATTTATATATTTGGTAGAATCATGTGTACTAATGTTGAACTTTTCAGTGTCATGAAATTTTGGGAGAATCATTTATGACATTAGGAGGAAACCCTTGGAGGATCTCTCCACCACTTTATCATTTTTCAACATTTATTGAAGTAGATGTTCCTTGATTTGATATGGAAAGAGTTCTTATTTTTCTTTGTGCTTTCCCTAGAATGATCCGAGGATCAACATTGGTATCCATCATAAATTCTCCCATCTTCGTTTCCTTCTATATGGATCCATGTAAATCATTTATTCGTGAGGATATTACTATATAGTTCACATTTGTAGGCATTTCATTCTTATAAAAACCAAATAGGACAGGAGCATTTGATCATTGCTCCTCTGGAATTTGATTCAAAGTCTTGAAAATAAAAAATAAAAATATCTTGTTCTTTCTCCTTTATTAAGATGGATTTGAGTGAATTGAGTGAGAAATGTATCATATGCAANACGATAAACATATTCTCCAGGTCATCAAATGATCTATTTGACTGATGTGAAAGAGACAGGTACCTTTCACAGGTCAACCCTATCATGGTTTACAAAAAGACTCTAACCATCATGTCATCATGTGCAATTAAATGGATATCACAAACAATTAGGCATTGATCCATGTGTCTCTTTGGATCCATAATCCATCTCCTGGAAAAATGGTTAAACTCCTTGAGGGAAGGTCGATAACATATGTTGTTCTCCTTTTAAATTAAGAGGGCTAGACCTATCCCTTCTTCATAGAACTTTATGTATTTCATTTATTTCTTCTTTATTCTCAGGAATCTCATTTCTTTCTTCTTGGTCACCCATAATTAGGGTTTTTTTTTTTTTTTTGACTTGGAACTTTCAACAACTTGGTGAAACTGGATTTTTTTACTCTTAATTCTTGTTAGTGGTCCTTTATAAGATTCTATTTTTTATTGGATTTGCACCCTTCTTCTTTGTCTCAATTCTATCTCCCTTTCTTCCTCTAGAGAAAGGGGTTCCCAAGATCTTTCGATCTCTTCTCGACTTTTTGTTGTTGTCAATATTAGATCATACAATTGATACAAAAGACTTCCTTGATTTATGAGTTTGACTTGTAATGAAGATTGATTTTATTTTGTTTGAGTCATTAAGATTTTGGTCTATGAAAAACAATCTTTTGTTCTCCCCAGTGGAGTCTCCAAAAATGTTTATGTTCAAACTAGTCACAATCCCAGCAACAACCTTACAAGGATAAAATATCCCCCTACTTTTTTATGGAGGTGGTACTCCTATGTTATAATATGAAATATATGGTTTTGATTTTCTTTAAAATTTGAGGAATTCTAAACATAAAACCCCAATCTTTATTTCTTTGGAATAAAATACAAAAATACTATTCAAAGTATAGAAGTATATTCACAAGAAAAAGTTCATGAAAGAAGGACCATGAATCTTTTAAAGATTGAAATGTTTAATGAATATATGTAAATAATATTATACAAGAATAAATAAACCAAATATGAAAGTATATCATTCCTCACATCCATCACAACATAATAAAATTTCATCACATTCATAAGAGGGAAAGATACAAGTCCGTAATTACAATTAACTTTATGTTATAAAAACAAGATCGTGGAGCAATAAAATAAAACAAATATGGAAATAAAACACAAAAGATACACAATACAATACAGACATAGATATATGTGGTTCACCCGATGTGGGCTACGTCCACCTGAGAAATTTTCAGGTCCTTCCTTTATTATTATCTAGCAAATTAAGGGATACAACCTACAACAAACCCATTGTAACTTCATCCTCTTTCCCACAGTATCCTATCTAAGAATACAATATTTACAATGATCCATAGCCGCAATACATTTCCCTCATAAAAGAGGGTTTTCTTCTAAGGAAAAAAAACCCTAACATAACTTCTACCATCATATTTGTGACCTTATGATGAATGGTCCAGATTTACAATGAAATTACAATGGTCTGGGGTGTAAAGTCTTCATGGGGTATAAAAACGACTGAAAAAAAGACCCTTGAATCAGGAAGATAATCAGGCTCCACAACCAACACTTTAAAAGAGTATTTCATTCAAAACATAATCGAATACGATAGGTTCAGTTCAAAAATCTTGTGCACATAAACTCTGAGTTTGAGAAATCATTAAAGTTACACCCCAAAGTAGTTCTCTTGGGAGTTAAAAAATAATTGTCTGTTTTACAATAAAATAAAAGGATTTGGTTAGTACAAATGGATTGGGATGGGGATCTTGTGGACCATAAAATAAATTAGAACATGGATGTACCTAAAATAAGAAAAATGAGATGATCAAATATCAGTTATGGGTTCTCAAAAAAAATCAAAATACACAATTAGATGATTTATGAACCAGAAGTATGAAAGATAGAAAATTATGAAAAATGATTAGTTTGCTTACTGTTATGGAATAAATATCCCATTATCTTCTTTTGGATGTGACTTTTATGCTCTCTTTCATTGGAATTCCTTGACCAGTTGTAACCACCCCTTCTTGATCTAGTTTGGTTATTTTAGTTAAGGATTTTTTTAACCAATTCTAGGTATAATTTCTCATTGGTGACACTGTTATTTCTTTCCTTAATTTAACATCAAATAATGAATTTTCCATATATTTGGAGTCCATTTAAAGTTGGTGTAGTGTATACTCGATGAATTCATTTTATTTTACATAAATAACCAATCAAATTTTTACTTTTGTTTATGAATATTTAGTAAAGTTATTAAATATCTCAGTTGATGCACTCTTCAATAAGTTCATTTTTTCTTCAAATTTCTCTTTTGACATAAGTATTGAATTTAATATCAGATTTGGGTCCTCAACATCTCTATTTGACCAAACTAAATCCAATTCAATTAATTTTAAATAAAATTCTCCTTTTTTAACACATATGGTATCACAATCAACTAACATTTCTTTTAGAATATTATTTCTTTTTATCCAACATGTCTTGATTTGTTTTATTTTGACTATGGAAGGCAAGTCCTCCTCTTTTCTCTGTAGCTCACTAACACTTGAGAATTTTTCAACAAAAGTAGAAAAAACACTTTTATAAAATTCCTCATCATTTTCAAGATCATCTTGAAGGTATTGTATGATATTTGTCATTCTTGATCCCAAGGAAACACAACTATTTTCCAATTCTTATGTCTCAAGGACACAAGTCATTCTTTTATGGATGTTTTATCTAACATATATTCTAATGAAAGTGAGTAAATTGGATGTTCCCTTCAAGTTGGAGATGGATTCTGGAGTTTCATCAATACTTTTCCAAGGTCGTATTGCGACAATTGGGATGGCGAACAAAAGTGGGGACATTAAATAACTCTCTAATTCTTTGATTATGTCCTTTAGAATGGAATTTTTGTTCTCCATTTCTCCAACTGAAATTTTTGGCCCTTCTCCTATAGCTTCATGAATATATACAATTATGGAAGGTAGAACTCCATTGAAGTTGAATTCTGAGATTAATTTTCCTTGAACCCTTTTATTTTTTGAAAGAATTTTTTTAATAAGAAGTTTCTTTGATTTTTTCTTTTCATTTTTGCTAATTATCGAGAGTTTTTGACGTATTTTCATATTTCCCTTAGGAGGGTTTTGTTCACCTCCATCATCATAATTATCTATTGAATATTTCCTTTGCTCTTGAATTGCATACTGATATATATTTTGGGTAGGCCACTTATTTTAGAAGTATTACAAGATTGTGAACTCTCCTCTTTAAAAAAAATTCTTAACTGTTTATCTTAATCTGTGGTACTAACAATTGTTCCAATATCCTCTTATTTTTTCTCAATACACAATGCTTGAGGGATTTGGCTATCTCCCTCTTCTTCTGTGAATAGGAATGTATTATCAAATGAGACATTGTATCCAACATATGTCATGTGTTTGATAGATAATTGGTTAGGGTTGAACCCTTTGATTTCATCCACATTCTTTAAATTAAATTGATCAAATAGGACTAAGAGTTCATTTCTATTTGTAGTGTTTTTCAACATTGTCTCTCCAATTTTCCATGTTAGAGGAATAAACTTCCTTTTCTTCTTTTCATGAAAGAAATGGGACAAAAATATATACTTCTTGCATACTTAAAAAAACAATACCTTATCTGAAACATAATAATAAAAATATGAGGGTTTATCATAGGGAATAATAAATCATGATAATATTGAAGAGATCCATTGATTCAAAGCTTCCTCTCTTATCCAAGAAGGATTCTACTTCGAAAGGCAATCTTGATTTTTTTGGTCCAAAAATAAGTTTTTTGAAAGAATAAATGAATGCATTGTGTACTTCATAAAAATGATACACAGAATTTTGTTTCCATAAAGAAATATACCGCATCTAAACATGGTCAATTTTACAATTGACTTATTTATCCAAATGCAAACCTTTGAAAACATGACAATGTGTAATGGATAAAATGAAGTATGATGACATGTAGAATCTCTTGTTCTTTCTGAAATTGGCGAACTAAAAATACAATTTGCTAGAAATAATATTTTCCCAATCAAATATTGTTTTTTCATGGATTGAAAAATACAATATGTACAAGGCCAATTAGGTAATAGTATCCATATATTCTTGCACAAATACTCTAGAGAATAACCATACCATTATTGGATAGGTACTTTTGATGCAGACCCCCCTTCTCTCCTAAGGGTTGCGCCACCTCTCGGTCTAATATCGATCAAGAAACTAAGTTTGACTGACTCTTAAGCCCCTCAAGAGCCTCAATCAACTTAATAGGCCCCCCTTTCTCTTAAGGGGTAGGTTATATGGAACCCACGGGCTTCTCCTTAACTCCTTTTAAAACCTTAGTGTAAATAAGCTCTATCTCTCCTAGTTAAGCCCCTCCCTTTGTGTGACCAAGGTTGTGACCAGCCGCCTAAAAGAAAGGCGCTTCACGACTTCACGGGTTGGGTCTCTGCATGTGAGTCTCTCCGACTCTCCCGACTTCCAAACTCCCAAACTGGAGCCTAGTGAATGCTAGCTCTTATCCTTCAACCTCCGTCAACATGACCTCTAGATAGAACATAGGGCTCAATCTTTTGAGAGCTTCGAAGTACCTTCCTTCTTTCTCCTCAAATTCTGAAATCCGAACTTCTCTTGTGTCAGATCAACGGTCCACAACCTTCCATGATCCAACAGTCTCGATCTGCCTCGTGAATCGGAAATTTGTGCTTCACAAGATTAAAAGATGTGCATCTTTGTTCTTACGATATCTGAAATCCTGAATCTCCTCTTACCTTAGATCGATTGTTATCCATAATTTTGGTCATCATGATAATGTAATGATGATGGAAAAATCAGGCTCTTCACTAGAACACTTTCCTGAGAAAAGTTACCTTTGTCTTTTTCCAGAAATCATATTTTTAAGGGAGGTTCGCAGGCTACTCATACATTTGCCTACGAGAATGCATGATTCTCGCAGGCTGCCTTAAATCAGGGTGCGAGGGGTTCGCACTGTACCTAACTATCAGGGTGCGAACATCTTCTAAAGAAAGGAAAAAGATGAAATTCTCGAACCTTCTAGAAGGGAATCTTCTAGAAGGATGAGTTGGCATTCGAATGGTTATCTAAGTACTGGCTTTCCTGATATCTTGGGATCATTCCTATCCAAGTAACTAATCTATTATATCCTATATATTGAGGGGAATACTTATGGAAAAGGTTGGAAGTAAACTAGCAAGAGATTGATTAGAGAATTAGTGGAAGATTGTATGAAGGACTGATGCTACAACAACTAGAGACACCAGCAAGGTTATCAAAAGTAGTTGATTTTCTTCATGCATGAGCAAGTGTGTGTGTTAGAGCTAGGAGCCATCAAAAGGAGGTTTGCAACATCAAGTCTCAGGTTGTAAGTTTCACTTTCAATCAATATAATATAGTAATATGTCCCCTTCCCATAAAGTTAATGTCACTTTATTGTATAACTCCTTGATCATATACATAGATTAATTGTTGAATATATTGAATTGTCTTCACTTCGATTGGTTTGTTTTGTTGTGGTCTTGATGATACAAGAGCATTGGACCGAATCTTGGAACAACAAAAACCCAAGGAAGCGATCATAAGGTATGTACATGATTCTTGCCTCCTAGTCCATTCAACAGTTAAAATCTAGGGAAAGTGTATTATTCTGTCTTGTTTTGTTCTAGATCCAGGTGGATATAAGGAGATCGGTTTGTGTCCGCACTCACGGATTTATCCTGAAACATCAACGGTCTGAAATCTTCCATGATCCAACAGTTTAGATCTACTTCGCAAACTTGGACTTCACGAATTCTTACAACTCTTACCTCTGACTTCTTGAGTTACGAACTCCCAATGTGACCAGATCTATGGTCCACACTCTCCCTTTGATCAACAGCTACGATCAAATCATGAAATCAAACTTCATGAATTCTCATGACCTTTACCTCAGGCTTTCCATTACTATGAATCAACGAAACATTAATCTCTCGCCATGTGTCCTCCTTGACAATGAACGACTCCGATGATTTCAAAATTTTGTAACCCTGCTCCTCCTGTGTCCTTTCAAATCTTATCGTTAGTGTGCTTTAACTTGATCGGGAGGCTATGATTCTTTTGCGTTCAAATCGAATGACTGAGATATTTTCTCCTCTGTGGTTTCTCCTCATTTTTTGGACATTGATTGGATGGTCCAGATCTCTCCCCTTGATCTTAAGATTTCTTCAGACTTAGAATATTTTCTAAAGATTCAAAGGTTTTGAACTTTTTCCTTCCTGCGAGTCCGTTTCTTGGATCTCATCCAGACTTCTTGGAAAGTGTTATCCTTCTGAGCTTGATCTCCTCAAAGATTTCGATCTCCCAAGCACTTCTTGATTTTCTAGGAAATTTGTCAAACTCATATCCAAAGTTTTCTTGAAAATAATTCTTCTCGCCTTCTTGGCGTTCCTCTGGTTTAGTCCTTTGACTTCTTACGGAGTCTCTTTGACACTTAGTTGAATTTCTAAAATCGTGCACTCCTTGCAACCGATTCTTATGGAAGATATAGATTCTTGTGGATGATTGTGCACTGCTTGCAGCAATCACCTTGCACTACTTGCAAAAAAATTCTTACGCTATTTATTCTGACCTTTAAGAGTTGAAACATACCCTGTCGACACACTCCTTGTAGACTGTGTGCACACCTTACACCGGCTCACGAGGAAAAGAGATTAAGAATTATAAAAACATTTTAAAGCTACATACACTCGTAGAAAGATTCATTCATTCTTGAAAACAACAATAACATAGAATTGCAAACAACAACAGTCTCACACATTTGGATCAATTTTCCTTAGTTATCTTCATTCAAAATGAAAATATGATTACAAAAAAATCAAACAACAACTATTGTTCAAAAAAATCCTACTTGCTCACAACCCCCCTTTAGGATGTACAAAACCTCTCTTTATATCAAAAGGTTCCTTAGGTTTTCCCTCCGACTACTCATCGTTCAAAAGAAAAAAACTAATTGCTACCTAATTGTGTTTACATCAAGACTAGGGTTGACTCCCCAGTCATGTATGCTCATTTTGTCTCCATGAGCGTGATATTTCCTCTTTTATTTTCTATCGTCTTCAAAAGATTGTAGTACCATCCAATATTCAAGATTCTGAATTGGTCCTTAGGCACTGAGTTGTCCTTCCATGTGTACTTTCTAACGATGCTCCTGCATCATACTCCCCTGAGAAAAAATTCATGGACTCCTATCCATCAACTCTTGCACTGACTTTCCATGCTTTTAGATATCAACTTCACTCTCCCAAATGGCATCTTCTATTCGGTGTCCCTTCCACTTGACCAGATATTCAAAATAGGTATTCCTCTTGGTATTCTTACCAATCCTCTGATCAACGATATTTTCCATCTGTGGTTTTCCTACTATAGGCATTTGTTTCTCCCACTGAATCTTTTCTTGATCTGTTTATCCCTCTGTGTCATCCTTCCTATAAGAATACAGGTCTGAGATGATGAATATGGGTGATATACCCACATCATCTAGCATCTTGATCTCATAGGAGTTTTCATCAAACTTGCTCAATGTCTTACATGGTCCTATCTTCTTCATATTTAGCTTGTTATATGTCCCCCTAGGGAACCGTTCCTTCCTGAGATGTGCCAGAACCTGATCTCCTTCTTCAAATTGAAGTTCTTTGCGATGTTGATCAACTCTATGCTTGTACTCTTGTCTAGAACTCTGCAATTGCCCTCTGATTTGGATATGGAGCTTCTGCATTTATACAACAAAATATTATTCTCCAGCGCTTCTGATCTCACTCTGTTCCAAATATCTCAACTCAGATACTCCCCCAGGTTTCATTCCATACAATATTTGGAACGAGCTCTTCCCAGTTCTCCTGTTTGGTGATTCATTGTATGCAAATTCTGCTTGTGGCAGAATATGATCCCATTGATTATGGTGCTCGGTGACAAGAATCCTCAATAAGTTTCCCAAACGTTTTTTTACCACTTCAGTCTGCCCATCTGTCCGAGGTGATAAGATGAGCTAAAGGAAAAATATGTCCCCAACTTCTTCCATAGTGTTATCCAAAAATCACCAACAATTTGTGTGTCTTTGTCTGAGACAATGCCTCTGTCTAGGCCGTGAAGTCTCACAACTTCCTTAAAGAACTGATTTGCAACATGTGTTGCATCACTAGTATTCTGGCACAAGATAAAGTGTGCCATCTTTGAAAATCTATCCACCACCACAAATATGGAATCGCATCCTCTTTGTGTTCTTGGTAGTCCCAACAAAAAATCCATGCTTATTGCATCCCAAGGCCTCTCTCGTATGGGCAATGGTTGATACAATCTAGTGTTATTCCTTTTACCTTTTGCATGTTGGCAGATTCTACATCTGTTCATGAATTTTATGAGATATGTTCTCATACCTATCCAATAGTATGAACTTCTCAACTATGCAAATGTCTTATCATGGCCAAAATTTCCAGCCAATCCTCCATTATTTTTTTCCTTCAGAAGGTTATCCCTCATTGAGGATTTTGGTATGCAAAATTAATTTCCCTTGAACAAGAAGCCCTCTTGAATCATATACTCTATCCACTGGCTCCTATCTCTCAGCACAGGATTCATGCATGCTTCGTATTCCTCCTCAAAATCTGGGTCATCATTGTACATTTTCTCAAGGTGTTCAAACCCTAAGGTCTTTACCTGAAATTCCTGCAGTATCAAACATCTCTTTCTCAATTCATCAACAACTTTGTTATCATTCCCAACAATATGTTTTATGACAAAAGTAGAATTCTACATAAACTCAATCCACTTTGCATGTCTCTGATTCAATTTTTCTTGCCTGGTTATGAATTGTAAAGCTTGGTTATCACTATAAAAGACAAATTCTTATGGGACAAGTTAGTGTATCCATTTCTTCAGGGCTTTGATTATGGCATAAAATGCCTCATAATAGGTGGAGTATTTTCTCTTAGTCTCATTCAGCTTCTCACTAAAATAGGAAACGGTTCTATTGTCCTAGCTCAAAACTCCTCCAATTGCAATGCCACTTGCATCACACCTTACTTGAAACGTCCTCTCAAGACTTGACAAGACTAGAATTGGTCGCTCTGTTATTTTCTCCTTCAGTATATTGAATATCTTCTCAACCTCCTTTGCCCATTTAAAATGCTTGTGCCTCTTATTCACTGTATCCATCATTGGTGCACAAATTCCACTAAAATCCCTGATGAACTTCTTATAGAAACTCGCTAATCCATGGAAGCTTCTTACCTTAAAAATGCTCCTTGGTGATGGCCATTCTTTGATTTCTTTCACCTTCTCTGGATCCATCTTCAGTTCATTTGAAGAGATCACAAAACCCAAGTAAATGAGTTATGTCTTCATAAAATAGGACTTCTTCAGGTTTATCAACAACTTCTCCCATTGTAGTCTCCTCATCACTAGTGTCAAGTGCCTTAAATGCTCCTCTTTAGTCGTGCTAAAGATCAATATATCATCTTCATTTGTCTTAAAGGTTGTATTCCACTCATCACCTTCTCTCATTTTGATAGTGATCTTGTTGATGGCTCTCGATTTTGTACACATTATTCATCCTCCATCTTTCTTTGTGATCCGTAGGATCTTTTAAATGACTATGGTTGAGTTTTGATTTTGCATGCGTTAATTAACCATTTGAGAAACTTAGTGAAAGAATGAGGAAACAAGAGGAATTATAAAATCCATATACATATGTGCAGATCTGAAATGCAATAATAGACAGCAAACCATAACATGCAGATTGATAACGAAGTTCGACACAACTTTGCCTACGTCTTCGGGCCTTTGTCTCTGTGGGGGAGGCTTCTTTATTTCTGTTCAAAATCTCAAAAATACATCGCTGCAATGCCAAATGGATACAATACTGATATGGTCATGTTCGTCCAAATCTCAAGAACCCTTCAAAGAAAACGACACGTAAAACTGACGTCCGAAGCTCCCAGAAATGGCCCGACAACGTCTGCTCCTCAATATCTTCCCTGCAACAAAATGGATTTGGCGTGGCTTCTCCTCAGCATAACTCTGCTCTGACTACTTTTGACTGTCCTCCATGGCCTCAAACAGGCCTAGTTTATATAGATTTGATGTTGGTTTCTTATCTCCAACTTCCTCCCAAAATTTGGGCTCCAAAAATGCCCAATATCCCCCAAAAATGGAGAAAATCAATTAAAAATAGGCTGAATAACAAATAAAAACCCAAAACATAGGCATAAAACCCACTTGGAAAATAAATTTATGGGCGCAGCCCCCAATAGGCGCACTCCTGGTCATATTGGATGACCATGTGGCCACACGCCCATGCGTGGCCCCCTCTTCGTGCTTCAGCTCCTGGTTCGGTGGCATGTAAATAGAATCGTGGCCTATACATAGGCCCTGACCGTTGGTTGTGGCCCTGGTCATGTGGGATCCGCCCGTGAACTGGGGGCTATTCCCAAAACACTCGCGCTCCCATGCTTCTACTGGTTCTATAGTCGTGTTTTGGCGCTAAGGGCTGGGGCTAAGCCCCGACCCTTTTCTCCGTCGTTCGAAACTTTAACCAAATTCATATAACTTTAATGCCATTCATATAACAAGAACTAACCATAAGGCGGGTGGTTAGCCTGGCCCGACCAGTCCTACCCGGAGGGGAGGTCACCGGTTCGACTCCCGTTAAACCCATAAACTTTTACATATAAACCAACAAACCAATCACGGGGTTCCATGTGGCAGCCCATGACTGGGCCACATGGCACCTCAACATCCAACCACAATACGCCATGTGTCAGATGCCAATTGTCCCATGTGCCTGCCACCTAGTGACCATACTACCACCTATCAGCCTGTGTGTCTTCCCTGTCAGCCTTCCACGTCAGCTGCTGACATCATTTGTGCCACATGTCACCCTTACAGTGGTGACACATGTCACCTCTGGATTGGTCCCGTTGACTGTCCGTACGCCCAAATCTTCCTGACACGTGTTGCCTCCTGGAGCTACCACGCGTCACCTCCTAGAGTTACCACATCATCTATATGGACCGTACGGTCTGCACAGTCAGCATGACACGTGGACTGTACGGACTGTACAGTCATCCCTTTTTTTACCTGTTTGGCTTTTCGGACAGAACGCGATATCTTTCACATACAGAGCCTGTTTGATGAAGTAAATATACTGTCAGAATCAGGAAGACGAGACGAACGCAATGGCACAGGTTTTGTCGCATTCCGAGCACTTTCATTTTTTGAGCACTTTTCAAGCCCTATCAGGCTTCTGGATCCGATTTCGGATCACTTTGGAATCAACACAGTTGCTACTGCACATGGGCTCAATCTCTCTCTAACCAAACCCTTGTCTAACATTTCCTGGACCTCATTCTTTACCTCCTCATTCTCTCAATGTGTCAGTCTGTACGCCGCTTTGTTTGGAATACTTGATTCTAGTATCAAATCAATCTGATGGCTAATACTTCTGATGGGTAGTAATGAGTTAGGAAGATCATCCACCACTATGTTAGCAAAATTAACTAACAATTCATGAACTTCTTCAAGTAAATAATCCATCGAATTACTAGTAAGGATAACTCTAAGTTTCCTCACCACAACAAACTGCATATCTTGTTCTTTCTTAAATTCTTTCAGGAGTTCCTTCCAACTCATGAGAAGTATGCTTGTGCTGGCTTCCTTTTTCACTTTATTCTCCTCTATTGGCAGCAACATGTGTTTCCTACTATTCTTCTCCAAGGTGTATGTATTCTTCCTCCCATCATGAATGACATTCCTATCAAACTACCATGGTCTTCCCAACAAAATATGGCATACATCCATGGGAATTACATCACATAGGATTTCATCTCTATATCATCCTATCTTAAATTCAACAAAGCATTGTTTAGGTACCATTACCTGGTATCCTTTATGAAACCATGACACTTTATATGGCTCTAGGTGTGTAGTTGTCTCCATCTCCAATTTATCAACCATCTCCGTGGATACTAAGTTATCAGTGATCCCACTGTCAATTATCACCTTGCATACTCTGTCTTTAGTCTTGCAAGTTGTCTTGAATAGATTGTTCTTCAGTACTGGATTTTTAACTTCTTAAGAGAACATTTCTCATCATTAGGGATGTTCTATCCTCTGTTCCTTCTGCTTCAACATTCCCTCTTTGTGATTTTGAAATGTGAGCTTCTCCTCCTTATTTATTTTTCTCAAGGAATTCCCAAGACATGTGCCCTGTCTTTCCACAGGCATAACACCTTATTCCTCCTCTGCCTCTTCCTCTAGAAGAGTTTCTTCCACCACCCTGTCTTCCTTGGGAGCTTCCTCCTCTTTCCGAGTGACTATGTGGGGTTTCATCCTCATCTCTGGAACTATGCACTTTTCCATGGGAAACTCCCTTGCCTTTGTTCGGGGCTGGGATTTTACCTCTACCTCACTGGCCTTGTTTTCTGGCCAAATTCTCTTCTTCCTTCAACATGAACTGATAAGCATCCTCCACTGTCCTTACCGACATCATGTTGATCTCATTCTGGATTTCATACCTCAAGTCATTTATATACCTGCCAACTTTTTCTTCATCCTTCTTTCTTTATCCAACTATGATGTTCATCTTGTAGAACTCTTATGTGTATTATTTGAGTGTCATACCCTTTTGTATCAGGTTCTAAAACTTCATGAATAGATTGATATGATAATATTTGGGCATGAACTTAGCCTTCATATTGGCTACCATTCTGTCCCAATTATTTATCTTTTGTTTTCCTTTACTTTGCTTCTCATTCTGTAGTTCATCCCACCACAGTGCTTCGTGTCCTTTAAGTCTGGTGACAACATGTCTCACCCTTTTCTCCCCATTGACATATTCATAATCGAAATATTTATCCATGGACCTTATCCAATCCATCATCTCTTCAACATCCAAATTTCCTTCATACATTGGGACCTCTATCTTGTCTCTAGCTCCCAATCTAACTACTACTCTCAACAAGCGTTCTTCAGCAACGTTTTCCCTTGCAGCTTCTTCGACTTCTACATCTTCACTCTCTGCATCGTTGACATCTCCGACATCAGGTTCTCTTCTCTATGCCTCTTCCATCGCTTCCATCCTTACATGAAGTTCTTGCATCTCCCTTTCTACAACACGATTGGCTAAAGGTGGCTCCCCTCGTCTCCTTGGTGGAATTGTGTTGAATGTATCTCACACATAGATTACAACTTTGAGTTATTTTGTCTCCTTTATCTCCTTCACCTAAAATATACAGACGAAAATTAGCTCTGATACCACTTGATCGTATCAGACTATATCCTTTCACTATCCTTCTTTTGTTTGTGGTATGCAAACAAAAACTATGCTCTGATACCAATTGATGCAGATTCCCCCTTCTCTCCTAAGCGTTGCGCGACCTCTCAGTCTAGGATCGATCAAGAATCTGAGTTTGACTGACTCTTCGGCCCCTCAAGATCCTCAATCAACTTAATAGTCCCCCCTTTCTCTTAAGGCACAGGTTATAGGGAACCCGCAGGCTTCTCCTTAATGCCTTTTAAAACCTTAGTGTAAATAGGCACTAGTTCTCTTGGTTAATCCCCTTGCTTTGTGTGACCAAGGCTGTGACTAGTTGCCTAAATGAAAGGTTCTTCACAACTTCGCGGGTCAGGTCTCTGCATGTGAGTCACTTTGACTCACATGACTTCCGAACTCCCAAAATGGAGCCTAGTGAATGGTATATCTTATCCTTTAACCTCCGTCAATGTGACCTCTGGCTAGAACCTGGGGCTCAAGGTTCTGAGCACTTCATAGTTTCTCATTTTGTGAACTTGAAGCTTACCTTCCTTCTTTCTCATCAAAGTCCAAACTCATAACTTCTCTTGTGTCATATTGACGGTCCACAACCTTCCACGATCCAACAATCTGGATCCGCCTCATGAATCAGAACTTCATGCTTCGCAAGATTGAAAGATGCATGTATTTGTTCTTATGATATCTAAAATCTTGAATCTTCACTTACCTCAGATCGATGGTTTGAAAAAAAAATTGATCCAATGATTCAGATCTACTTTGCGAACTTGAACTTCGTGAATTCTTACAACTCTTTCCTCTAAATTCTTGAGTTGCGAACTCCCACCAAAACCAGATCTACGGTCTGCACTCTCCCTTTGATTGATGGATACGATCAAATCGCGAACTCGTACTTAGTGAATTCTCACGACCTTTACCTTGGGTTTTCTCGAATTATGAATCAACTAAATATTGATCTCTCGCCACGTGTCTTCCTTGACAATGGACGGCTCCGATGATTTTGGAATTTCGTAACCCTGCCTGAAATATAAAAACAAGAATTAGGCTTTGATACCAGATAATGCAGACGCAGAACCTATCGGCCCTCGGGTCGGCAGTGCACTACAGGATCACTCTACTTTCTTCCCTTGAGTCGGATTGACTCTTCGATTCCTCTTCAGGGAATCCAACACACATAAAATGATGCTTCTCCACAAGTCCTTATGAATTGAGCTCATGAAATCGAACACTATGCCTCAATTCTAGCCTTCTTTTGACCAAACGATGTGGTTGTGTTTCTCACAATTTTCGGAACCTCGAAGCTCATGACTTTGCAACTTCTCCTCCCAAATCTTTAACTCTTCACCTTCCAAGACTCGAACTTCTGATGTGCCTAAGCACTTGTCACAAATTTCCACTCGCGAGTTCATGAGTCGAAACTCCCAACTCTTTCTTCCAAATCTCGCAATACCCAAAATGTCGATATGGGCACACTCCTTCTCTTGTCAACACCCTCCGCACCTGACCACCAGCTAGGCCTAACTCTAGCACTTTTCGCTTCTCGCCACTTTGTGAGTTTTGATGTCAAATCCCGACTCTTGTCTTGCGAATCCTCGAGATATGAGAGGTCAATGGGGTATTGAATTCTTTCAACAGACGACACGCATCCACCCATCTCTTCCACGGGCCCACCTCATGATTCTTCCATGTGTCCCTCGTGTTATCTTCGCACTTCGCGATTTCTCTCCTCAAGTAATGACACCTTTGTATTCCCGACACCCGAAGTGCTGAGATCCCAAACTCATCATCAACCTTATTGCAACTTGCGAATTCGGGACTTTTGGGGCGGAAGTCTCAACCTTCTATTCTCCGAAATGCCGAAATGACGAATTATGACACATCATCAACTCATTCCCACAATGTAGCTTCTCGCCCTATCGGGACTTCACCTTTAGCAACCTAGAGTACCCAACCTTTGGGCTCTCACCTCGTGAACCTCCGAATTTGTGAGATCTCTAGATATCTTCCACCTATCCTCCCTGAATGGATGGCTCTGATCCACTCGTCACTTTGCTACTCACCTTTCGCAAATTCATGAATCTCGCTACAAGGCCTTCAGTTATCCTGCTCATGAAACCTCGAAATGAACTTTCAAAGGTAGATCCAACGGTCCACGTTGATCTTGATCAACGACTCTGGTTTCCCTTGGGCTTGTGCTTCATAATAGCGGCCATCGTAATCTTCCCGCTTGTCTGTGATATCTGATAGATCATGGGACTTCGTGAATTCTCCATGGAGAATTACGACTGTCTGTCTCTTCCTTCTTGATGATTCCTATGAATTTGAACAAGTTCCTCATCACAGAACTTACCCGCCTGTAATGCAAACTTGCTACGCCTCCTCTGAACACTTGAAGGCACTAACCCTCCTGAACTTACTTGAAAATATCCAATTCCTTTTGGGAAAATTCATGTGCACACTCCTTGCGGCAACCCTTCAATACTTCCAAATATTGAACCTCTTCGACTCTGTGCGCTCCTGCAACAATAGTCTCTCAACAATTTTAATCAGGTTACAAAACCTGAAACTCTACTCAGCCTGCGCACACCTTTCACGACTCCTGTGCTCAACTTGCACTTCTGCGAGAATGAGAACATTTATTATCCCTCCTGAGCTTTCAGAGATGAACTCTGACTTCTGTCAATGCACTCCTTGCGGACAAACTTCACTACACTCCTTGCAGGAATTTTACTCTCTCAGGCAGAGAAACAATTGAAACTCATTCCTTACTCTCTCTCAGACTTCAAACACAAAGCATGAAATCATATCCACGTCATATAAATAAAATGTATAATAGAAAGTAAACATCCATGAGCATAACATTCAACATGCATACACAGAGAACAAATATGACACCATGAATTTGAATCGAAGCTCTTTCTATTAATTCAAATCTTTGTACATGGGTGTTTTCAACTAAATATCTTTGCTCTCTTCTATATGCTCTATTCTCAATTGACATAATAATCTTAAAACTATACAATGAGGGTGTCTATATCTCGTTTCCCTCTTGCGCTCTAAAATTGTCTAATCTAGAATTAAATTATATCTACCTACATTTATTACACATAAAGGATCCTATCTACTATGGACGAGAGCATATCACTCAAGGTCCTTTTACAATAATACAAGCATGCTTCCACTTAATGACTTCATTAATATTTCAAAACATTTTCAAAAAATGTTCTCGGTGCTTTTCTAGCTGTCTCTTATCTCTGCGTTGTCTCGCTGCTAGCTATGCTTGCACGCCCTTGTGATGCTCCTACATCACGCTCCTCCTGTGTAATTTCAAATATTATCATTATTGTACTTTACCTTTATCTGGCGGATATGATTCTTTTTCTCTCAAACCGAACACCTAAGATATTTCCTCCTCTGTGATTTCTCCTCATTGTCTGGACGTTGATTGGACGGTCTAGATCTCTCCCCTTGAGCTTAATCTTTCTTCATACTTAGAAGATTTTCTAAAGATTCAAAGGTTTCGACCTTTGTCCTTCCTACGAGTCCATTTCTTGGATCTCCTCCACACCTCTTGGAAATTTTTATCCCTTCTGAGCTTGATCTCCTCAAAGATTTCAATCTCCCAAGAACTTATTGCTTTTCCGGGAAATTCATCAAACTCAAATCCAATTTTTTCTTGAAAATAATTATTCTTTCCTTCCTAGCGTTCCTCTGGTTTAGTCCTTCCACTTCTTATGGAGTCTCTTCGACACTTACTTGAATTTATGGAACCGTGCACTCCTTGCAACTGATTCTTACACAAGATCTGGATTCTTGCAGATGACTATGCACTACTTGCAATAGTCACTTTGCACTACTTGCAAAGGAATTATTATGCTATTTCTTCTTATCTTTATGAGTCGAAATAGACCCTATCGAGGCAATCCTTGTGGACTGTGGGCACACCTTGCATCGAGTCACGAAGAAAAATGATTAATAACTATACAAACATTTTAAAGCTACATATACTCGTAGCAAGATTCAATCATTCTTGAAAAAAACAATAACAGTCAATTGTGAACAACAATAGTCTCACACATTTGGATCAATTTTCCTTGGTTATCTTCCTTCAAAATGAAAAGATGATTACAACAAAATCAAAACAATAGCTACTATTCAGAAAATTCCTACTTGCTCACAACCCTACTTTAGGGCATATGAAAACACTCTGTAATTTGCCCAAGGCTACGGAGGCAGTTACAGAGGCAAACTTGAACCACTTGGAGTCTTGGATCTAGCCCTCCAAGACTCAGAGAGGGCTCTCTTTTTTCGATTTAACTTGGTTTGTATGGAGTGGATTTTAGGCTAGCTATGAAAGTATGGGGTTGGGGTTTTTAAATGGTTGGCTTGGGACAACAAGGAGGGCCATTGGGCACATGGGGTCTGCGCTTAAATATGTGATTCACTCTCAGATCTAGACAAAACTCCTACATAGGGCAAGGTAGTGGAAGTGTTGGATCGAAGTAAGTTTGAATGGTGTCGATTTGAGGAAGAACTAGGGGAGGAAAAAGCAAGCAAATGAGAAGTTAAGAATTCATAAACTGAGCTTTTTAGAGGAGAAACATAAAGATTATCACAAGATCAGATGTAGAGTATTTTTCTAATAAATTTTTCTTTGTTATTATCTTCTGACAATAAGAATTGAAAACTAGTGGAAATATGACAGGAAAAATACTTAGCAGAGAAAGAAACGCCACCAACACCTCCGCACAAGAATCCTGTAAACAACATACCCATTACTGATCAATCATTTAATGATTACAGAAATTTTTTCTCGAATGGCAAATCCCACGGTCTAGCAAAGAAAATTACACCCTCACAGGTCGAACCCCTACCCCTAAAAAACTATCAATCCTAAAAAACTCGAACTCTACCCCTGCTTTCTAAAAATAGATAACAGTTACAATGCCTGACACATGTCACAGATGGTCTCCCAGAAACAAAATCAAATAAAAATGTAAATAACAACTAATTTGAGAAATTTTGATAGATCTCTCGAATTTTGGAACTGCTGGAAATGAATGTTGAGTTGTTTGGGGATATTTGCCATAAAATCTGGGCCATCTGTCATTTTTTGTTGCTTGCTGTCAGGAGGATCAAATAGGCTCGACGTATTCTCAGTTATCTTTTCCTTTTCTTTCTTAATTTGGTCAAGATATGGACCACTTTGATCTTATCTCAATCTCATGCCATTGCTACAAATATGGAATTGGTTTTAATTAATGATTCATTGTTTCCTTGAAAACAGGATCTGATTACCATATGTTGAAATTGCTTACTGGAAATTTGGGATTTTCTACACATCGATCTTATGCCACCTCAAGTGTTGTATATAAATCCCATCACTATCCCATTTTTTCCTAATTGTCCTTCGATCGTTGATCTACTCATTTAAATTCCTCTGCCATCTGTTGACGAGATGCTTAAAGGCTGCCTGGCTATGCTCCTTAAAACCTGGTAATCGTTGATCAAATGCCCTGTTGGAAACTTCTATATTCGACTGTCATCACAATGAAAAACCTCCATGATGTAAAGAAAGAGAAAATTTGCAAGGATAATGGCTCATGCGCGAGTGTATGTGTTATAACCCTAAAATGCACCATACAGGTTTACCTGGCATCAGGCCAACTCATGCCTCTTCCTAGCCAAAGCCTTGCTGAGTAATTCCTCAAAAACCACTTAAAAACAAGCAACCCGCGCCCTAACTTCTCACTGGGCG
>ML778353.1:155561-213069 GCA_009831015.1 Picea engelmannii
TTCTTCTCTTGTATGCATGTGAAGAAAGAGGTTTTAGATTCGGGTAGAAGGTCAAAAGTTAAGTCTTAAGGGTCATTTTCTGCGTATAAGTTTAGAGCCCTAGCTTATTAGTCCGTAGGGTAGAAATACCCAACAACAGTAGGAACCGATTTTCTTTAACACTTAACCAATCCATCTATTTAAAACTTGAATACACCCACGAGATGGAAACCAATGATGAAACCCTTTAAGTTTGCTAATGACACCTGTGTGACACATTGTTTTCTTTGGACATTTAGCAGTTTTCTCTCCATTTAATCTACATCTTTCTTTGGCGCCGACAAATTCACCCTTTGAATCTAGTCAAGCACTGGGCTTGGTTGAGCACCCTGCACTCCTTTCCTTCCATGCAGAATGTCATGTAAGGAACCCATAGTTGCAAACTCATAAGTCAAAATGCACTGATTCACATCAACGAAATAGCCCACCAATTCAACGTCATGCTCATGTTTTAGCCTGGAAACCATTGACACCTGCCCTAGAAATTCAGAATTGGACTCTTATTGGCTGCTCACATCCAATTTATTAATTGCTGCAGCTTGGCCATTATTTAAAGTTTCATAATAAACCCTTCCATATGATCCTTCTCCAATCAAATATTTGGGCCCAAAATTATCTGTTTAATCTCATTGCCAACATTTATTAGTATTGACTCAGATTTTATGTTGTCCATGTCCCAAAACTTGATCATATATACATCTCCAGAAACCAAAAAAATGGTTCTTAGTCATATCAAACTGCACAACATCCATGGAGCGCTTATGGAATCCTGGATAAGTATGTTTTACAACATCTTCACTTTCATTCCATTCCACAAGATAAGATTCCTCTTCTTTGTTTGTTCCACCTGAGAAAATCCTTGTCCCATCAGCACTATAAGCCATTGTAGTGCACGACTGACCAGGAGCATCATAATCAACCCTTGAATCCATCAGATCGTATAACCGAGCCTTTATCTTGCCATCGACAGCCGTTGAAAAGATAAATTGAATGTTTTCTTTATAATGGGGGCATACAGAATACACAGGTACTTCACGACCTTAAAAAGTATATTGCCTTGCACCAGTAACAAAATCCCATACCTTTATAGTTTTGTCATCACCACAGGTAATAATACACATTTGTTTGTTGGGATGTGAGAAAGAAAGGTCATTTACACCTCCAACATGAGTATCAAACTCCAATGAATTCATAACTAGAACTATATTTTGCATGGAAGTCAACCGAACTGCTACAGAATCCTCCAATGAAAGAATAAACCTTGTTAGGATCATGGTTGTCAAAGAAGGGTGCTGCCATATGCGTTGTACAATCTTGATATTGCCCAGGATATTGGAGATGGCTTGCAATACCAGCCACTTATTGATCACCAAGGCATCTTCTTCCCACTGCCCTCCGTCATCCTCCTCACTTTCATCAACATGGCTTCCAAGAGGGGAAACGGTCTCTGTAAGAACAACTGTCTTCTTTTTAACAATTGAGCAGGCATGCCCGAGTTTTCTCTGGACCTTTATCAGTTTTCTCTCGATTTATTCTACATCTTGCTTGGGCACCAACGAATTCACCTCAGCAACATTTAACATATACAAAGGCACATGCGGGCTGAAAACGAAAAGATACCTGCATTTCTCTTGTTTGGGGACTTGCTGTGTTTATTTTTACCTGTGGCAATAATCCCACATGCATGTGGTAAACTGAACTTTTAGCGTTTATATGAGCCAACAGTCACATGGTATTTCAATGAAGTGAGCCCGAGGCTGTGCTTTGAAGTTTGGCATTGGCACTGGTACTGGCGCTGGCTTGTGTGTTTGCTATTGGTTTATGAAATGGTGTTTATCCTCGGTGTTGAGTATTCGGAGGTTGGTCCTATGCCAATATAATTTTTTGGAAAAATATTTGTCAAAATATTTATATTTTGATAAACAAGACAAAAACTCTGCATAAAGGCCGAGGGGCCAATTTTGGCTCAAAAGACCAAATTTTGGCTAATAAACCAAACTTTGTATTTACCCACAAGAATTAAATTTTAGCATTCAAACCAATTCACAATTTTTTGCTAAAAATGCACCGGAACTCACTTTGAAGCTCGCGTGCAGGTACTCATCTTATGCTTGGTCAGTCTCGAGCGCTTTCTGCCGCCTTCACCATGCGTCATGAGCAAAAGAATAATGCCTGAAATAGATAGATATTATTCAGAATATTGATTCCTCTATTATATAGGGTTCTAACAGCATACAAAACCTCTCTTTATATCAGAGGGTCCTTAGGGTTCCCCCCTGACTACATGTCGTTCAAAAAAAAAAAAAAAACTGCTACCTAATTGTGGTTACATCGAGACTAGGGTTGACTTCCCGATCACACATTCTCATTTTGTCTCCATGCATGTGATATTTCCTATTTTTTTTTTCTATCATCTTCAAAAGATTGCAGTACCGACCAACGTTTGAGATTCTAAATTGGTCCTCAGGTGTTGAGTTGTCCTGCCACGTGTACTTGTTGATGATGATCCTGCATCAGTTTTTCAATGAACTAACCTGAATGCTCAATAGGTATTTTGTAATGATCGTTGGGTCTTCAAGATATTCTTGTAGGAGCTCCAATACACCATTTCTTGACTTCAAAAAATCCTTAGCTTCATCCCCTTTGAAATTCATTGTCGACTATGGGAATCTAAGCATTCTCTTGAATACTAAAGGCACCAATGAAATAGGAGACGCCCCTTGCAATTGAACTATTATCTTGTTTTTGTCAAACTTATCAATGCACCATGAAACCAACTCTTTGAAATCATAGAATTCCAAAACACAACCTACCAAAGAAATTCATGACATACAAATATGGTTTGAAATCTTCTTTGGAAGTGTAAATGAAGAGTAATATATGTATTCTCTTAACAACTGAAGCCCTTGATCTTCTTTTCCAAGTGAGTTGATGGTATCTCCATATAAGTGTTCCTTTCTTGTAGATGTCATATTAATCAAGTTGAAATATTAGTGTACAATTCATTTCAAATTGTTATTACCAAAGTAACCTCTTAACCACAATATGCTTTGAGGCTCTTGATTCAGAGGATTGTAAATATTAATTTAATTCAAAATTGATGAAGAATTGTCTAGAGATGATCACCATTAATAAAAAAAATTAAACCTTAACCAAATTGTCATTTTCATGAGATCTATATTAAATGTTCACTAGGGAGTGTGAAGTGATAAGACATGGATTATCATGGTGCGGTCGATGATCGGGTTGGAAAAAAAAATGGGCAGTGGAATGGAGAGGTAAGAGAATGAAAAAACGGTAGGATCACATGTTTCTGGATAGTATCTGCAATGGTTATGAAATTATCGCAGGCAAAAGTAAGGTATTTTACAAAAATCAACAGACTAATATTTTATAGGTCCGGGAGTTAAGGAGGCATGGTGGGTTGGTGGGTATGGTAAAGAAGAATCATAATGTCCTGTAGAATGCATTGATTTATAAGAAATTTGACTAAGTATGAAAAGTGGGTCAGGACAGAAGGATTGTGGGTATGTACGATACGATTGGGGGATAGCCTAAACCTCTCATGATATATTTGGAAAATATTTCTAATTATGGGTGCAAAATGAAGGTGGTGGAACATGATGATATATTTTGGGGGACACAAAAGTTGATAAAGAGTAAAGATGCATCGTTAACCTGTGACATACTCGAAAATTTTATAAGCATGGGAAAGGAATTTACAAGAGATTTTGTGAAAGACTTAACACATTTGAGGATCAACACAGGTACATTTGGGTTCTAGGGAGAGATACCCAACATGATATATGCCATCTTTCTGAATTTGATGGTGTATAGTTACACAATTATTTGTCACTCTTACGTGAGGGATTGTTTGTCATAATCCATAGATATATTGAGGGATACATTTATCATATGAAGGTCAAAATACTATTTTCACATGTATTATTCATTTTTATTGAAAAAACGAAATTAATTTAGTGTTAAATCCATCTCACATCTAGTTTCCTAATCTCAAGGAGAAGTTGAGAGTCTCATGGATAGTTGAGATATTTTATCAAACCAATATCCTAATTTGATGGGTCTTGAGAGATATTTCCTTCCTAAAATTATTGATATGTATTTCCTCTCATCACATGATAGCCTAAACCTGTGATGAGATATTTGGAAAATATTTCTAATTATGGGTGCAAAATAAAGGTAGTGAAACACGATGGTATATTTTGGGGGACACAAAAGTTGAAAAATATTAAACATACATTTTTTTTTTTTTAAATAAAAAAGAGGTAGATCCTGCTATATTAGATAGACAAAATTACAGAGTATACATCACAGTAGGTCTAGTGTCACCCAAAATGCTGCCGATTATCGGAAATCAACATTTAAAGAGGGCAGGTAGCTAATAACATTAGAACATAAAAGTTGTTGGACATTTGTCCTTCCCAGAGGAAACCAGGACAGATGTCTATGGACTAAGTTCATAAAACAGCAGCAAAATGAAACTAAGAGCCAAGAAAACATGAAAAACCTAGATGCTTGGTGACGTAGTCCCGGTCATGACGAACGCTTGCGCGCAGAGGGGGCACTTGCGCTTTGTTGGCACGTTGGAGAAAGCGTCGAGGAACATGTCTATGGGCTGGCCCATGAGGAGGGCCCGGTGCTCCAAATCATCCAAGTGTCCATGAAGGTCAAAGATCAGTGCTAGGTGCTCCTCTCGGAAGAATGAACCGTGCATGCTGCCACCCACGTCCATCGCTGCGCCAGAACCCTCATCGAACCTCCTTTGCTCCGCTTCAGCCTCAACTCCCTTCGTGCCTGCTTTGTCCCCCTGAGTGTTATGAAATTCGCATTGTTCATCACCAGGCCATGGTATCTCCTCAACAATACAGCCAGGGGTGTAGTCTACCAGAGTCGGAGTGGGTTTGCTTTCCGTCCGAGAAGCTTTCATGCGTGTCTCCTTTGTAAACATTTGGTCTTCTGGAACCGGTTCTTCCACCACAATACAGGGGGGAAACTCCTCCATGAAACCAGCTTCCTGTAAGGCCCCCGTCACATTTTCCTTGATGCCTCGGCTAGACTCCACTCCAGGCTCAGCGACAATGGCGAGTCGTGCCAATTTCTTCGCCCTGGCCTCCTACCTGAGAATTGAATTCGCAAGAGTCAAGGCACGCTCCAACTTTTCCTTTCGCCACCTCTGTGCTTTATTTGCCTCCCAAGCCGCTCCCCTGCGAGGTCGGCCTCTAATGAAAACCATATCGATGGAGCAGAGCAAGTGCAAAAGGAGGCGAATGAGCCAAGGTGAGAACAGATGCAGATGCAAGGCTCGATAATGCGATCACTGTCCCACTAAAGTCAAGAAGAAATGCACAGAGGGTGAACCAAGACAAAACACGGTGGAGGCTGGACCACCCCTGTGCATCCAAACAATAAACAGAGCCGAGGTCGAAGCCGTCCCTCTCTTACCAAGCAAATTGATAACCAAATAAACCAGCGCCAAAGTCATCCTGTCACATTTATCCTCTGCCATCCCGGGAATGCCAGTGGCGTAAATGATCACGCGAGGGAAAGGTCCCTCCGTCCTGCGACTGCAGCGAAGGCCGTCATCCATCGTTAATGTATGTTCGTCGGTGGCGGCCTTCGGCATTTATGCCAGGGTTAAGTGCGCGTCCACCTGTACCCCCCTCCCGACGTGTCACCCCATCTGGGCAATATTAAACATACATTGTTAACCCATGACATACACAATTTTTTTATAAGAATGGGAATTTAAAAGTGATTTCATGAAAGACGTAACACATTTGAGGATCAACAGGGGTACATTTGGGTTCTAGAGAGAGATACACAACATGATATAAGAAATCTTTTTGAATTCAATGGTGTATTTTTACACACCTATTTATCACACTTAAATGAGGGAGTGTTTTTCATAATCCATAGACATATTGAGGGAGAAATACTATGTGCACATGTATTATTCATTTTTATTGAAAAAAGGATATCAATTTAGTGTGAGAATCCATCTCACATCTAGTTTCCTAATCTCAAGGAGAAGATGTGAGTCTCATGGATGATTGAGAGATTTTATGAAACCGATATTCTAATTCGATGGCTCTTGAGAGATATTTCCTCCCTAAAATCCTTGAGATATATTTCCTCCCTAAAATCCTTGAGAGATATTTTCTCCCTAAAAATATTGGAGATCCCAATTTAGTGGATCTAGTGAGTGATCTTCTCCATGGTAGTTAATCCTCCAACTCCTATATAATGAGGGAATTATAATGTTACGGGGGGAAAGGATTTCAGAGTGTCAAACCTTTGATATTTGGGGAGGGAATCCATATGAGAATCATAATTCTAATATTTATACATTTAGGAGAGGGCTGGATAGGAGAGATTGGAGGAGTTGTTGCAATGTCAATGTTGGATTGTAAGCACTTCACCATGTATTTATTTTAATACATAACTTGGCCTATTCCATTCATGTTTTGTATCACTTGTTACATGCATGTTTATTGTTGTAAATTCTTCATAGATAGAGTTATTGTCACCTAACAATATAGTGTAGAAGAAAGAGATTTCTCTTGTTCCCTTCAGATCTGTTCTTGGGCCTAGGAGCTTGGTCAACAAGGTCAAAGGTTGGAGTAGCAAGGACAACCATACTTTAAAGGTACATCACCCATCTCTTTCCTCTTATTATGATTGTTAAAATAGGTCTAAAGGGAAATTAGTTACCATTTTTTTCCTCTTGTTTTGGATCAAAGGAAACCCAATCCAAGGGGGATTTTACCTATCTGGTAGCAGGGAAAATCCCCATATTACTATACCAGGTTCAAAGTACAGGCAGAGCTATGATCTCCCTTAATATACAATCCTATTCTTAAACTACCCCAAACATTCTAAAAGGGTGAACATAAAGAGATAGGAAAGTATGTCATAAGTAGTACCTTTCGTCCTAATGATCAACGTAGACCTCCTCCACCTTTGTAGCTTCCCAGGCTATTGGTCTACTCCCAAAGATGACCTGCAAGAACAATTAGGAAAAAAATGATACAAATATTCTATCTCTACTCATCAAGATTAGGTTTAGATATAAATCATTACGCATAAATAAAATGAAAAGCATAAAGACATAATATTTGGGACAATAAAAGGATTATTTTATTCAGTATGAGGATTAAAAGTTAAAAACTTCAATGACTGACACTTCGTGAACCTACTATGGGATCCTCTTAATGTTTCTCCAAATTCATCATCCCAAATCCTTCTCTCACAATCAATTGATTACTTTAGGGAAAGGGAAGGGATTGTATAGGAGAAAGGTCTAGAGAGGGAATACTGAGGCCAAATCTCAGAAAGGACTACAATATTTGGAATAAGAGAGGGGAGTTATTTTGGCAGAGTTCCTTTGTTGTAATGATTGATGTTGGAATAGGACCCCAAGACTTCCTTTTATATTACAAAAGGATATTTATTCAGTTTGGGGATGGGGTACATCGGGTGAATTGGTTGGGAAACCCTCTATATCCCGTAAACTCCGTCAAATTCCTTGCAACTTTTTACTTTTTGCAAATTTTGGAGGTAAATGTGGGTTTCTTACTATGAATATAGCGTATGTATGCAGGTTGTCTTGTATGAAGCTACCGTATGTACACGAGAAGTAGTGCAACAAGCCACATACATGCTCCAATTTTTTTTTTTTTAAAGAGAGATCCTCAGTAGTAATTTGGAAAATTGTGCAAGTAGGAAGGCCAATCCCATGTATGCATAGGTAGGGAATTTTAGGGTTATAACAGATTCCTCCTAATGTGTGAGGTTAGAATAACAACTAATGGTCGAAATACATTACAATATATTTACCAGTGGGAAGGAACGAAGTCGAGTGAGCCTAGGACCAGAGTTCGGGAGGTTGCCATCTGCAAAACAATAATAATCTCTCTGAGTTGGGCATACCCATGCTCGAGATGAACTAATAATGGCTTCCAATCAAGTACACTACAAATCCATGTCATAGAAATGTCTATATAAAGTGTAGCTGCAAGAAATACACAATGGATATACATCTCAAAATGATTCGATGATATTCAAGTACAATATAATATGCATCATCAAGAAGAATCAATGCCTGTGGCTAGAGATTAGGGCTTCATAGCTATAGAAAAAACTTCAATATCTTTAATATCTCAGGTAGGAGTACAATATGAGTTTAAGACTCACTACTTTGAGGACTTCAACATGTCGTCGGGGAAAGACTAGAGTATCTCGATCAATGACAACAGGACTTCATTGATTTTGAATCCAGACTTAAATGGACTCACGGGATGGCTGACTCATGAAATTCAAGAGATAAACTGTAGAATGGTCGACTCAAGTTCGATAAAACTTCCCTTGGAAAAAAACATGAAATATAATTAGACTCGGGCAACATAATATTGACATAAGTCTGCAATGCATGAGGCACTACAAAATCTCCATATGTTTGGAAGAGTAACCGAACATACGAGGACACAATTTTATGTAGCGAGAAAAATTCCTAATGTCATACTAGATCCCAATGCTTGGCGAACAAACAAAAGGATGTGTCTTGTCCAAGGGTGACTATCTTGCTACCGAAAAAGTAATGTATATTTCATGTCCCCTCTTTTTTAAATATTTGATTTTTTGTCTTTTTAAATTTTTTAACGAGCTTGAAAAAAAATAAAATAATGTTATGTTACAAAGGAGGAATAAGTGTCGCGACGAAGAAAACTAGTTCCAAGCACATGGAACATATTGATGCTCAAGGAAAGGAGACATCTGCAAGATAAGGACACTCAGGTAAAATTCCTCCATGGGTTAAGGTTTTAGACCGCAAAGGAAAAAAGTGTTGCAAGGCTTTCATATAAGGAATTCTTTAAAGGTTTAGTTGAGAGAAACATGGAGCCAACATTAGGCCAAAGACACAAAGATGAGACCCTCAATGTGATTAATCATAACACAACAAGACTCCTTCCATGTGAATTTTTACGATCCCAGAGAAGGTAAGATCGATGATTTTTTCAAGTTTAGAGAGTCTAAAAAAAATGCTAAAATAATACTCCAGGGAGTACCTTCTTTGAAATTATTCCAATTGGTTCGAAAAAAGGTTAAACTTGCACCGAAAGGACGTCTCTTCAAAATCGTTTTAACGAGTGTGACAAAGACAAGATCACTCGACTATATTTTCAATTTTAAGGAGTCTAAAAAGAGCTTAACTATGGACTCACAACCTTTTTCTAGGTTTAGTCTCCTTAGCCCAAAAAATTATAAAATATAACTGAAGAGAACTCTCCCAGTGAGACAAATCTCCTGAGGCGTACCTTTTTCCTAAATAATCTACTAGCTAGAAAAAGGGTTAAACTAATGCCAAGTAGATGTTCTTCTAGACCAATTTAGCAAGTGTGAAGGAACAAGGTCACTCGATGATCTTTTCATATTTAGGGAGTATGAAAAGAGTTTAAATATGGACTCTGAGGGGGTTCTTTTTTTGTAAGTAATCACCAAGGCCCGAAAAAGAGATAAACCAAAACCAAGGAGAATGTTCCTTTTTCAAAATTCTAGTCCGTCAAAACCGAAAAAACGTTCAAATTATACCTAAGAATACTCTTCTAGAGAAACGAAGTTTCTAGAGCATACCTTTATTTGTAAAATTAGCCATTCGTACTAAAAAAGGGGTAAAATATTGTCGGATAGATGTGTCTTTAAATTTAAATTTGGCGAATGTGAAGGGAAACAAGAATGCTTGACAACCATTTCAATTTTAAAGAGTCTAAAAAGGGATTAAATAAGAATCCAAGGGGGCTACTTTTCTTAAGTAATCCAGACGAGATTGAAAAGAATAAATACAGTCTCGTTGGATGTTACTTTCAAAATTTAAGAAATCTTGAAATACAAAAAACCATGCTCATTAAGGATTCTCGTGGGTAAGGCCAAGAATGATGATTAGAAAGAAGAATGAGGATTCAATATGTAATCATAGCGAGACTAACAAGGAATTCAAAGCCTATAGTCAAAACTGAGAGCATGGATTCCAAAATGCAGCAAAGGATCTACCTAGGGAATCCATATAGGGGTAGGCTCTACCACCTAATTACGACACTTCTAAAGAAGCACAAAGGGTTATGTGTCGCACTCCAGTGGGGTCGATCCTGAGACCAAATGAACCAGGAAACATAAAATGAAAAAATGCAAGTAGGGAAAAACCTAACCTATATGCCAGTTTTGAGGTCAATACCTGTCAGAAAGGATCGATACAATGAAAACATGTGAAATAAAAACGTCTCCAAGATCCTTCATATTAGGCCAATAACACTCATCTAGAAGTTAATCAATCCAATATAGATAGAAAATTCGGAAAAATAAGAGGTGCTACTGAATACAAAACTTGAAAACAAAAAGCTTGGATTGTATAATATGTACAAGGTACCGCACAACCTTACAGCTCATGCATGGTAGTATTTCAGGTAGATCCCACTACTAGGATCTGACCAAGAGTCTCTTCGATAGTCAACCTGGAAAGTCTCCCAAAAGGGAAGAAAACAAAAATGGTGTAAGTGTTCCCACGGTATAAAAACCATAGTCATGCTTCAAGGATAGCCTCATCTGAAGGAAAATCAATATCTAATAAATAATGAGAATGAGGAGGGTCAATAGTCCCGAAGGGCGAAGCAAATTGACCATATTCCATATGATGATGGAGTTTCTAGCCAAGACTTGCAGAGTCTATCAACGAAGAATCACAAGCATAAGGGATTGACGATCTACAAATAGCAAGAATAGACTCAAAAGGAAACTCGAGATCACTTGGACCAAGGGGGGGGAAGCAAGGGCTCCCATGCCCCCATTGGATAAACCAATGGATCGATTGTTGAGATCAAGTCTCGAGAAGGCAAACATGAGTGAAAAAGTTCCTTCTTAGGAGGAATTGAACATTGAGGATAAGACACCACATAATATATATGTGGCGGGGTAGAGTCTACACGAACACTAGAAACATATAAAGGGGTATCCTAAACTAACGTTGAATTAGGATGGTGATTATCAGATGCCAACTGGTCAATAGTGACAATTCTTCCCTTGTGAGGGAAATTCATCACTTGGAAGAGCGTAGACACCAAAACATTCATAGCACATACAAAAGCATGCCTGATAAGCATATTGAAATCTAATGGGCCTTGCACCACTATAACATCAACAAGGAAAATATTCCCACCTGATGAGATAGGGGACTGAGGAACAATCCCCAAATATCCACTAGGACTTCTATCAAAATCCAACAGCTCATGTGAAGTAGTCACAAGATCGGGAGAACCCAATCTTTCCAAGTCGAGGAGGATAAAATACTTTCGGAGGCTCCTTTATCTACAATACATCAGTAAATTTGTTTTGAATTAACTTCAACCCTTATTTGAAAAGATGTATAAGAATGAAGGAGAGGCTCAACAAGGTCATTCCAATCAAAGGAAACTAGGCTAGGACTTGGAGTGGGTGTGCTCGAAATGAGCATAAATCCCCCTTGTTCTAAAAGTACTGAACTAGAAATGCTAAAAACATAGTCAGTAGACACATCACTCCCAATAAGAAGAGTGGGATCATCCAAATATTGCATCGGTGTGACCAATTTGGTAGACTTGACACTCTCCAATAGAAGAGTGGGATCAACCGAATATTTCATCGGTGTGACCACTTTGGTAGACTCGACACACTGTAAGCGAAGAGTGGAATCAACTGAAGAATGCATCATCTTGACCACTTTGGTAGATTCAACACTCTCCAAAAGAAGAGTGGGATCAACCGAATATTTCATCAACACGACCACTTGCTCAACCACTAGCTGAATAGGTTGCGAAACAACATGGTCTAAAGGTGCATCACCCCCCAAATAAGGAGTGGGATCATCCGAAGATTGCATCGACATGACCACTTCATGAACCAAAAATCGAATAGATTGTGAGGAAACCTTCAAAGACTTAGAATGAGAAGAGCTTCCAGATAGGGACCACAATGTTCATGCCTCTGGAAGGGTAGGGAATAAATGAGTAAAGTGTTATCCCTTACAAAGCTTACAAGGTAACTTAGGCTTATATCCTATCCATATAGGTTTCTCAACAGAATCAATGCCCCCAACATGACTGGGAGAGGCTGGCTTCTTGTCCTCATCATGAATTGTAGATTTTGTTGACAACTCTCCAACATGACTAGCAGAGGTTTGTTCTTGAATTTTAGTATGACTCGTAGAGACTAGACTCATTCCCCCATCATGAATTGTAGTGGTTGGTTACAAATCTCCAACATAACTAGTAGAAGTTGGTTGTTTTCCCCTACCATGACTTGTAGAGACTGGGTGTTGGTCTTTAACATGACTTGTAGAGGTTGACAGACTATCTACAACAAGACTTGCAGAGGTTGGTGATTTCTTATTCCTATTCTTCCTCTTTCTATTTCGTTTACACTTATGGTTAATAGTAGTTATAATTTCACCAGATAAGGGCGAAGGAGGAGGAGAATACTTTGTTGATGAAGGAACATCAACATGATTCCCATGACATAAGGTGCTTAACTGAGAATATTCAAGAGCATTCGAGACATTTGAAATGGTACCCAACCAAACCGGTAATCCCACATTCAACCCAGGAATGTACAAAGTGGTCATCAAAGGGACACCAACTTTTCTGAAGAAAGGAAAAGCACAAGAATTCCTTTGTGAAGGAGTTTCTTGGTTGGTATCATCAAGAAAATTTTCCATGAAGATATTATGCATAGGTTCTTCCCTTGTGAGATCATTCAAGTCCATAAAAGTCTCACACACTGACTATAGTGAACCAATGGTATAAAAAATGATGCCTATAAAGAGGAGACTTCACGTTTCTATGTAGAAGACCAAAAATTCCTCACAACCAACGGAGTGGGGGATCTACCACCTTAGGTCAGAGACCCAAAGCAATGACTGACTAACTCACTATGGAGAACTAGGGAGCAGAGAGCACATCACTAATAATAAAATCCTAAAAAGATATAAACCAAACAAACTATCATTATGAATGCTTTCGACCTAGGGAGATGAAGTCATGATCATCTAAAGAATTCACGAAGGAAAATGACTGGCCTGGAGAAGTAGTTACCTAGACCTTCAATCGACGATCCCTTCGGGTGCCCCCCAGAGAGTATAGTGTCTTCCTCAGGTACCAAGATACACCCCTCACAGTCACATGTGCGTCAACCTGTATAATGGAACCTAGGCCACCAACTTGTAATTAACAAGCAAGGGGGGACAATCGACAATCAGGTGAGTGTATGGGTAGGGTAACTAAGCTTGAAGATCCTCGTGAGGCATGGAATGAAACAAGGAAAAAATCACTCTTATAGTACATTGGATGAATCCAAGTGTCTCAGAGGTATGAAACAATTTGGGCTATTAACACTACAGGATTGACCCCATATACACACTTTCACAAACACTTTGTCAGGATCAGGAGTGGATACCTTTGTCGTTGTCCTCCATGCGGCCTCATGTTTGAATCTTGTGTGAGAGGAGCTTCCTAGATTGAGTAATTACAAAGGGATTTTCAAACCCTATCATAGACACCTTAGTTATTTTTTGGTTTTCCTTGGAGAGTTTACCTCTCCACACTTAATACAAGGCCCTAGCCTAAGCTATTGGTGAACCCTAGAAAAAATGTTACTAATATATTTTAGATTAGCGCATTCGGTTTAAGGCCTTTCCTTACTCAAAGAACATAAGTGAAACTTATGTTTTTTGAGACTCTTGGGAAAAATAAACTAATTAGAAAACTATAAAAGAAGATTTTACACTAACAAATTAAAAAGAGTTTCAAGCAAAAAACATGAACAATCCTTCAAACATAAAGATGCAATATTTTCTCCTTTCATGCAAAATACACAATGCAACTTTCAAGTGAAATAAAAGATAAAATGAAATGATTTTATTTCTTATTTTTGTTTTGAAATGATTTCAAGATGAGAAGAAAACACAAACCTATGCTAATTCTTTTTCTTTTTCAAATAACAATGCAAAACAATGCATAGAAAGAAAGAGACCTAACTAGCGTAAAAACTAGTTTTTTTTTATTTTTATATTTTCCTCTAATCAAAGAAAAACTAACAAAATATGATAAAAGAAACTACATAATACATGATTCAAGATAAAAATAATCCAAAAATTCTTGGATACACAAAGAGACAAGAGGATATTTTTTTTATTTCATAATCAATCTGAGCCTCCCCAAACAATAGAGGCTTCTAGGACTCAGGAAGACCTGGGAACCACAAGTTTCCTATAGGAAAAGGAAAATATTTTGAAATTGTTCTCCAAAACAACAAAGACGTGTGTTGTGCACAACCAGTCTGTATATGTAGGCAGGTTATTATAATTCAGAACGTGTATGTATGCATTATGTATAGAGAACAATGCACGTACACCTTTGTAAATTTTCAAAACAACAAAAAACTTCGATGGACAAATTGGGAAAGGGAAGATGGTAGGAACCTGGAATGTGACCAAAGACCCAACCTGACTCTGAACACTCAAAAAAATAAGAAAGAACCTGAAAAAACCAATTAAAACAAAAAAACCTCCCGCTAAGACCCTAGAGAGACTCTCCAGTGGAATCGCCAATTTTTCTAGCGGGGAAAATCCCACTATTACTATACCGGGATCAAAGTATATGCATAGCTATGATCTCCCTTAAAAGAAAATCCTATTCTTAAAATACCCCAAACATTATAAAAGGATGAACATAAAGAGATAGGAAAGTAGGTCATAAGTAGTACCTTTGATCCTAGTCCAAGTTGTTGGTCTCCTCCCAAAGTTGACCTGCAAGAACACTTAGGAAAACAATGCTACAAATATTCTATATATACTCATCAAGATTAGGGTTAGATATAAACAATTATGCATAAATCAAATGAAAAGCATAAACACATAATATTTGGGAGAAGAAAAGGATTATTTTATTCAGTATGAAGATTAAAAGTTACAACCTTCAACAATTGATGCTTCGCGAACCAAGTTCGGGCTCCTATTAATGTTGATCCAAATGCATCATCTCAAATACGTTTTTCACAATCAACTCATAACTTAGGGAAAGGGAAGGGATTGTATAGGGGAAACAGCTAGAGAGTGAATATTGAAGCCAAATCTCAGAAAGGGATGCAATATTTGGAATAAGAAGGGGAAGGGATTTTGGTAGAGTTTCTCTATTCTAATTCTTGATGTTGGAATGGGACCCCAAGACCTCCTTTTATATGAAAAAAGGATAGTCATTCAATTTGGGGATGGGTTATAGTGGGTGAATTGGTTGGGAAACCCTCTATATCCCAAAAACTCCGTCGAATTCATTGCAAATTTTTATTTTTTGCAACTTTTGGAGGTAAACATGGGTTGTTTAGTATGCAACTAGCGTATGTACGTGGGTTGTCTAGTATGCAGTTAGCATATGTACTCGAGAAGTAGTGCAACAGGGCATGTACATGCTCCAATTTTTTGTTTTTAAAGAGATATCCTCAACAACAGTTTGGAAAATTGTGCAAGTAGGAAGGCCAATGTCATGTATGCATAGGTAGGGCATTTTAGGGCTATAACACTGTCCACAAGGGGAACTCACCATAATAGAAAATTGGCAACCATACTGGGGAACGATTGTTCTTAGGTTTCTATCCTTTTGAATATTGTTTTTACTTTGATATTTTTTATGTTGATTCTTCTTATTTGAAATATCCCTGATCTTTGTTGAATCTAGGAACAATTTGGTGTTGTTTCACCCATTTCCAGGTTTCAACACTCCTCTATAGTGTCTTGCAGATTGTTGAAATCCTAATAAACACTCCCTATCAGTGTTTTGGGGAGCATTGATCTCCTAATCAATGCCTCCTATAAATATTCTGGGGAGCGTTGATCCCTATTCAATGCCCTATATGCCTCATTATAGGAGCATTGATCTCCTTCTTGGGCCAGTTTTAAGCTCATTTTGCTATCTTCTTCTCAAATTATGTATTCATATATTTTCCTCATTTTATGATTGGTTATGACTTTGTTTTATTGAAATAATTGTGATCACCAACTTTTCTTGCCTCTTTTGAGCATCACTTCCCTAAGATAACCTAATCCTTTAGTCAATGTCTGTCTTACCAGTAGTTTGATCCTATCACGAAGGTTTTCAAAATTTTGTTATCCTGATTTCAAAACTTATTTTGAATTCTTCTTCATTGATTTGGAATTGCAACTCAGAATTTGCTTTTAATTATTGCTACTCATTTATCTAGGTTTTCAAATAGTGATTTCCTTTCTCTTTTACAATTTTGAGTCCTTGAATGAACAAGTTTTCTTACACTTGGATCCTCTCAGTTCTCATCAAACTTTTGAGTGCACTTTGTTTGGATTATTTTTTGCTTTGTGTTCCTTTGCATTAGCATTGAATCATTTTATTATTAATTGAAAGTAAGGAAGCATAAAAGTCATGCATTTGATGTGATTTCATTTGTATATACAACCAAACAAAAGATAAAATTTTGCATTCTTAGAAGTTTTGTTTTGGTGCATCTTTTGAAAGAGCTAGTCTTACATTTTTTTTAGGATTTTAGAAACATTTCTTTGATATTTGGAATCATTATTCTGTTCATTTAACAGGAATATTGAAAAGTTGCATGATATTGAGTGATTTTTTATATTAATAAGAAAAGAACATTTCTCCTTCTCATAGATAGAATTAATCAAAAATAAATGTTTAAATGTCATTCATTTTGCATTATATTGAAGTGTCACACATCATTATTTTCATATTCGTGGAACTTTCTGAGTAATTGTAACCATTAAAATAAATCAATTCACTAATAAAATCAACTAGACATTTTTTGGTTTATAGTACACCAACAATAGAATAAGGTTAGAGTCTTTAGACTAGGAAAAGTGAGAAAATTGTCCAAAAATACTAAAACAAGATTGTAGAACACTAGAGAGAGGAAAAATATGATTTTCATATAGGCATAGTCAAGAACTTCCTCTATCATAGGGGCTAAACACGAGGTCACATGCAGAAGAGCAGTGGAGATTACCCCTCCAAATATTGACTAATTGTAGTGGAAAGAGCATATATTGGGGGGTTTTCTTGAGTGTTACTAGTTCATTTAGTCTTGGTGATTCTTGAATCTCGAATCTGTTTGAGAACCTTAGGAGTATTACCAATTCACTTGTCTTCATTCCTTTAGAAGAGCATCAGACTTTGTTATCCTTCCCATATGTTCAGTCCCAACTGTCGACTCTACCCCCCGAAGGTCAACTGCGAGTTGGTAAAGTAACCTTTTGTAGGTATCTATAGAGGTGACTATGGGGGGATTCCCATGGTACGTAGGGTACACTTCATATCACACTTTTAGTACCCTTGGAGGGTGATCCTGTGAATTAAGGGTTTCTTTCACCAAAAAAGGTTGCTTGCACTGAAAATGGTAATTTATTCTCATATATTCATTGGTGGTTTGACATCCCATCTTCGGAATATCTTTTTACATATTGTTTTTTTGGTTGATTGCCTTAAGGATTGTTATTTTACTTTCATCGTGGTCGAACAAGGGCTTCAAAGATATCTAATAATGCAAGGTTTGGATCCTAAAGTTCAAGAACCTCAACACAACTCTTCTAATGAAGGAATGGTCGAATAAATAACTTCTAAAACTAGGAGTGTATCTCCTGGAAGTGACCAACATGCAGAAGAACCGGTGACAACCTTCATGGCAGGCATTGTACTTTACACGAATCCCCCTTTAACTGATCCACTTGGCCCACTACTTGTTGAATTATCATCCATAATATTTCTTTATGCTTATTCTTCTTACCATTTACCAACCAATTCAGCTCCTGTAGTTGATCCTACAAGAGAACAGACCACTATTGATGGTGATTCTTCTTTACTAGGAACTTTTGTGACCTAGGTTACTCTGACACAACCACTTGTGATTACATGTCTCTCCTCATATGGGTTGGTTAATATTCTCGCTTCACTAATCCCACATATGCAAACACCAAGTGCTTTACTTGGTCATCATTTCAGTTAGATGGACAATAGTCAAATTGTTCATACAACCACAATTACAAAAGATACTCAACCTACATATCCAACTTTATAAATGGGGAGTTATTCTATACCCTTCATTGGAGGTCAATAGTTAGCTGGAGGGAAACCTTTTTTGGGGGGGAAACCCTTAACTAGGAGGAAAACTCCTATGTGGGGGAAACAACAACAAACCTGGGAGAAATATTTTCATGCAAGTCCTTCCATTCCCACTACTACTAGCATGTATCCTAGAAAACTATATCCAGGAGTTGCAAATCCTTTATGGGGTCAACCTAATCCAGTGGGAATTCCTCATCAAGGAACTTTTCCTAATAAATCTATGAATCCCATGACTCCAAAAAAATATCCCTCTCAAAACAGTATATGGGGGGACCACCAGGTCAAACGAAGTACATGGGAGAACCCTTGGTTCAACCAAATACATGGGAGGACCATCGAGTCAACTACAATACATGAGGGGACCCTTAGTTCAACCAAAATAAATGGGTGGTTAGCCCTAATACATAGGGGGGACATTATCTCAACCACAGTACATGGGAGGATGTAACATACCGAGCCACCCACAGGTCAGGCACGCTACCTGGAAGCCTGCCCTCAGACTTCTTTCTCTTTTTGATACCTTCTTTAGTTATTAAGTATGAATAAGAGAGCAAACTTAATCACATGCAGTGCAATATCCAACAAGCATGCATAATCTAGAGATTATGTTAAACGATAGTTAAATATACACAACTAAAATGCATTCATACACATGTAGATGATAATTAAATTACACAACGGAAATACATTCATACACAGATACTAATATCACGACAGAGAGAACTTATTTTTAAGAAAGGTGACACCAACTAGTTGCATACCAAGGACATTCCACCCAACCGTAGACACCGTTTCTCTAAATCTCAATAGCAGTGTCACCCTAGAGCCAGGGCTATGAATCCACAAGGACGGTTCCAGAGTGTAATTGGGTTCCCAAACCAATCAACTCTCAGGATCTCATAGGTTTCCCGACACCAACAACAACCCAAGTACCCAACTCTCTTATACCTAGCATGTTCCACCTGAGACAATGGACCTCCACCCTTCTCTGCCACCCAATCCCTAAAGCATTCCTTCTCCTTCCTGCTAAGGCTTCCAGCACAACTGGTCCAAAATCTCAATGTTGGAACTCTTAGGACTAGCAGTTGTGAGAAAAATAGGGAACATGCCAATGCATTTCATACATGCAGGACCCAGGTCATGGCCGGATCACACCAATGACCACTACAACCAACTATCTTGTGGCTAGTTCTTCAACAACTCTGTTTCCTTTCATTTTTCCAACCAAGACGCAGGTGAGGATGGGTCGATGAATGGGTTAGGGAGTGCATGGAAGTGTGTGAGGAAGGAACGGGTGATTGAACATGAAAACAGTGCACAAGTCCTCCATCGAACCCCCCCCCCGTTGGACCAGAGGCGGGTTTAAGTAACCTCGTGGGGAAAACAAGAACCTCTTGGCATTCTCCAAGAAGTTCACGTAACCGATCCCCTCGCTTAGAAAAAAAGGGTAATAAGAAAATAAGAATAACACTTAGTCCCTCAAGCTCACTCTCTTATGGAATCATAGCCCCCTAAAACTCTATTCCTTGTCCATCTAGCAGCCAACGATGTGTTTATTATTATTAATGATCAAAAAATTACATTTCTTGGGCATACTGGCCCTTTAATAATTGCTTGGCCACTCAGGCCTTTCAACATTGTAAAAATACATTTATTTAACAATGGGGGTTCAAAAAATGGGGTGTTACATCCCCTCCCCCTTATTTTGGCACTATCCTCAGTGCATATACAAACATAGATCAAAATCTCAAATTTATTCAAAAAGTTGCAGGTACTCTACCCGCATGGAATCTTCATGCTCCCAGGTAGCATCTTCAAGACCATATCAGGTCCACTAAACTTTTACCAAATCTATAACTCAATTTCAGAGCATTCTAACTTTTATGTCCAATACTTGCACCGGCTGAACTTGAAATCCCCCCCCCCCCNCCATCTCTACCTAAATCATATGTCAATCAATATCATGGTTAGGATCATGTACATATTTCTTTAGTAAATATACATGAAATAAATTATGCACATTCATGGAAGTAGAAAATGCAAGCATGTATGCAATTGGCCCTATTCTGTCCAATATTTCAAATGGACCACAGAATCTCGCTGCCATCTTTGTACAACTACCCAATTTCAAGGAGTTTTTCTTGGGATTCACTTTCAAAATTAAATGCTCCCCTTATTTAAATTCTCTAAATGTCTTGTTCTTTTCTACATATACTTTCTATCTATCCTGAGCTTCCTTTAAATTCTACTTAATCTTGACCACCTGGTCTTCCATGTCTTTGAGCAACTCCAGCCCAAGTACCACTCTATCTATTGGGTTGTCCCATCTCACTGGAGTACTACATTTCCTACCATACAAGGCTTCAAATGGGATCATTCTCAATGAATCTTGATACCCATTGTTATATGAAAACTCAACCAAGTGTAAGTAATCTTCCCACTTAGATGGATTATTCATCACATACATTCTTAGCATGTCTTCAATTATTCGATTGACCCTCTCTGTTTTCCCATCTGTCCGGGGATGATATGCTATGATAAAGTTTAGATTTGTTCTAAATACTTTAAAGAATACCCTCCAAAAATTGGAGGTGAACTTCGTATATATGTCTGAGATGATTGTCTTAGGTATCCCATGCAACCTAACAATTTCCTTCATGAAAATATCTGCAATATTAGTTGTTTTGTGCATTGTATTCACAAGCACAAAATGAGCAGCCTATGTTAATTTGTCAACCACCACCATGATTGAATCGTGTTTCTTATTTGTTCTCAGTAATCCTGTGATGAAATCCATGGTGATCACTTCCCATTTCTTCTATGGAATTGGAAAAGGCTCCATCAAACCCACTGGGTGCCTATGATCAACCTTCACCTTCTGACATTCCATACATCAAGTGATGTAACCAACAACATCATTCTTCATTCCCGACCAAAAGAAATAGATTCTTACTACTGTAATTGTTTTCTGGTAACCAGGATGTCCACCATAAGGAACATCATGCATTTCCTTCAGTACCAAATTCCTCAGTTCTCCAGAACTAGGAACATAGATTCTATTTTTATGCACGAGTAATCCATCTTCCTTTATCTCATACTCCTTTAATTTCTATTGTACATTTCCTTGCTGTACATTTTCCTTTACCTATAGGTAATGTTGATCTGTAACAAGACCATCTAAAATTCTTCTCTTCGAGTCTGACTGATGCATACTAACAACAGTAGCATGCATGAGATGCACTCTTCTACTAAGTGCATCAACAACTTTATTCTCCTTTCCCTTGATATTCTTGATATTGAAGTCATATTCACTTAAAAAATCTAGCCATCTTGTTTTCCTGGAATTCAAGGTCAGTTGTTCAAAAAGATACTCCAGACCAATGTGATCTATTCTTAATTCGAATTTCTTCCCCATGAGATAATGCCTCCATATCCTCAAGGCGTGAACAATGGAAGCAAGTTCCAAGTTGTGCGTGACATAGTTCCTCTCATGTTCCTTAAGCTTTCTGGACTCATATCTAATGAAATGTCCATTTTCCATGAGTACTCCCTCAAGTCCTTCCTTACAAGCGTATGTACATACCACACAACTTTCATTTGGGTCAACAATATTTAATATAGGTGCACTAGTAATTGATTCCTTCAACATATTAAAATTATTTTCACACTTGAGTGTCCATTCAAATTTATCCCCTTTATTTTGCAGAGAAGTGATGTGATGGGGAATCTTAGAGAACCCTAATATGAGCCTTTTGTAGTAGCCAACTAATCCCATAAAATATATGACGTCTGACACATTTCTGGGTGTTGGCCATCCTCTAATGGCTTCAATATTCTCTGGATCTACTGCTATGCCCTGCTCTGAAATAATGTGTCCCAAGTAATGGATCTACTTTTGATAAAAATAACACTTACTCAACTTGGCATACAACTGGTGTTCTCTCAGTACCTGCAACACCAATCTAAAGTGATGTTCATTCTCCTCTTCAAACATGGAATAGATAAGTATGTCATCCAAGAATACTATGACAAACTTGCCTAGATAATTTTTGAATATGCCATTCATTAAGCACATGAATACAACTTGTGAATTGGTCAATCCAAAAGGCACCAGTACAAATTCATAATGCCCGTACCTGGTCCTAAAGGTTGTCTTATGAATGTATTCTTCCTTGATTCTTACCTGATGGTATCTTTCCCTTAGGTCAATCTTTGAAAATATATTTACTCCTCTCATCTGATCAAAGAGGTCATCAATTCGGGGTAAAGGATACTTGTTCTTTATAGTGTACTTGTTCAGTTGTTGGAAGTCAATACACGGCCTCAAGGTTCCATCCTTCTTTTTGAAAAAACGTATTGGTCCTCCCCAAGGTGAAACACTTGTAAGTATGTACCCTTTCTTCAAAAATTATTCCAACTGCAATTGTAATTCTTTTAATTCTGGTGTGCTCATTCTGTAAGGTGTTTTCAACACCGGGTTATCTCTTGTCACTAAATCAATTGAGAAATATATCTCCCTTCTTGATGGAAATCTAGGTATTTCTTGGAATATATATTCAAATTTTTGTATCACCAAGAAATATTCAAATCTTGTCCCCTTTGTATCAACTAGCTCCTCCACATGGGCTGCATACAGTTGACATCCTTTTCTAAAACATATTTTCAGTTGTAAGGCCGAAATATCCCTTATAGAGATGGGTCTTGGAACTCCTCTCACAATGCTCTATTTTCCATTTCCATCAAGACATGTGAATGTCTTTTTATGATAATCTAGGACAACATGAATCATGTCGAACCAATCCATTACAATCAGAATATCATAAGACCCCAATGGTATGATGTTTAGATCAATACTAGTATTCACACCATCAAGACTTATGGAACAACCTCTAGCCATATCATGGATTCTTCTTTTGGTTCCAGTGCCTAATTGAACCAAACTTGTTTTTTGAAGTTTACTTTTCTCCAAAAGTAATCTATCCACTATCTTAGGATCAATGTAACAATGGCTTTCTCCTGAATCAATCAAAATAGAAACAGGTTGATTTATGATATTACCTTCCACCTTGATCATATTGGACTGGTACTCTTCTTGTCGATCATTTAAAGATGCATAGATTATCTCCATATCTTTGATTGTTTTATCCTCTTGGATTTTGTGCATAGTCTTCACTTTGTCCTTTCTGTGTGGGAAATCCTTGTACATTTGATCTTCCTTTCATCCCCAACATTGGATCAGTGATTTTTCCCAAGGAGTCTTCTTTCTTGAAATCCTCCTTATCATACTGATCTTGATGATTTCTATTAGGCTCATTCCTATTGAAGGGAGGTTTGAATCCTATTCTCCTCTGATCATACATCACATTCTTCTTGTCCTTCCAAGATTTCTTTAGGGATTCTCTTCCCTATCCTTTCTCGTACAGGTATTTATCCTTCCTGATGGCCTCAATCAAGGTCTTGGGTTCATCATACTTGATATTTTCCTTATAGAAGGCTGGAAATCCACTTATAAGTCTCTGTATTTTCACTTTCTCATCACCAATGAACCTGACATACTTTAACAATCCCAAGAACTTCTTCTCATATTCTGCCATAGTCATGCTTCCCAACCTGAGTTCAAAGAACTCCTACATTTTCTTGTCATAGAAATGCTTTGAGAGGTACTCCTTCTGTAAGTACTTCTTGAATTGTTTCCAAGTGATCCTACTTTCATCAACATGTTCCACTTGCTACAATTGGTCCCACCACACTGCAACTTTCCCATGTAAATGGTAGGTGGAAATCTTGGCTTCCAGTTTTGATGAATAGTTATGCAACTGAAAATATCTCTGGAGCCCAAGAAACCAAGCTTCAACATCATCTTCCCTTTCTATTTCACCATCAAAATAAGGTGGCTTGAGCTTCCTCATATCCCCTTGCAAACACTCTACCTTTGGTCTCCTTCTCTGGTGTCTAATAGGAGACACTTCTAGACTACTTACAGTATCATCCAATGCATAAAAAATTCTTCCTGAGTAAGGAGGTGAGTGGTTTCCATGAGCTCTACTGGAACTTCTGGAATAGCCAGCTCTCCCATGATCATCTCTTCTATCATGACACCTTCCTTCTTCCTCTTGTCTTGAGTTTGATCCCTTCTTCATTTTCCTCTGCAACTGATTTAAGCTCTGTAACAATCGAGCATTTATCTGGCTTTTCTCTCTCATTAGTTTCTCAATGTCTTCTTTGTATCTCTGCACTTTCATCTTCAGGCTTCTTTCCATTTCTATTAATGTTTCCTTCTCTTCTTTTCCCTTGTGTCCATTGGACTCTATCTCTTCATTACTGATCCTAGTATTCTGCCTTTCGACCTCCTTTTCAAGAGTGGAGGCTCCCTCTCCTTATTCCATTTCCTCAATACGCATCTTGAGATGATGCGCTTAAGCCTGTTAATTCCCCAAAATGTGCAAGCGACCATTTTGTTAGAGTTATGCGTATGATAGACAAAAAAAATTGCCAAACCATGCTACAAGTGTCTTTCTTGTTTTTGTTCATGGAGATTATATCCCCATTCTTCGAGAATAACAATGCCATGTTATCCTTGGATGACACAGAGTTTCACCCTTCGTAGGTGCTTCCTCCAAACCACCTTCCCACATTATCTCGACTAGAAACCGCAGCTAAATCCTCCCTTATAACTTTTATGTCTCAGAGAGCACCAAATCTTCACTTAGCCCTCCTTTCCTAATCTCTTGATATGAATATGACCATGTCCACAACCCTGTTCTTAGATGAAAAGCACTTGTCCATAGCTTCAGGAATTTGAGACTTTAAACCATGACCAGATCAATGGTCCTCGTCCTCTCTCGTGATCAATGATCAAGATCGACTTCGGGACTCTGTGCTTTGTGAGTATCAACTTTTCTCTTTTTCCTCCTCCCAAAATTCCTTTACCTGGAGTTCTTGATCTAACAATTGGTGTCCTCCCATAGATCAATGGTTGTGAATCGTTTCAGCGCTTCGGGCTTCAGAAGTTTCAAACTTCCCTCCTTCACTTTCTCCCATAGTTATTTTACCCACAGTCGACGATCCTTCGACACATGTCCTATGGAATTGACGATTGATATATACTCTATCCTCTGGGCCTTTGGGAGTTTCAAACCAATGAAACCTATCACATTCTTCCCTTCTAGAGTGCCCAGTCTTCTGGAGTGCACGATTTTTCGCCACGTGGAAAAATGTTGGAAGCAGACACGTGGCCCAATTAGGAGGGTGACACGTGTCACATTCTAATCAACTTTTCAATGTTAAAAATGCCCAAATATTTTTGAAACATGGCACACATCCAATGTGTCCATGTCATTCTAGGTGACATCATTGTGCCTCATCACTTCGGCTATTTGGGCTTCTGGGATTTGGGATTTTTCAAACTAGCACACTTCAAATTCTCCTGAACTCTGAATTCCCGAACTAGCCAATCTGTCACCACATGTCCTCCTGCTCGAATGACCAAGATTCACTTCAGGTCTTCACCCAGAGTCCACGAATCTACTCCACATGTCCTCCTCAATCTGACGGCTGTGATTTCTTTGGGGCTCCGGACTTCAAAGATCTCAAACTTCAACCTTTCTCCTTGAAATATTTTTATCCAGAATTTGCGATCTTCTTACGTGTGTCCCCTATGTATCAACGTCCATGATTCCTTTAGGACTCTGAAATATGGAAATCTCAAATATCAAACTTGTTTGGCCCCATTGGATTTTATCCAAATTCATGGATCTGGTGACGCGTGGCTCTCTCCATATCAATGGATGAGATCTTCTCATGTGATCAGATGATCGAGATTTACTCTGACTCTTCGATCTTTGGGAGTATCAAATATCAATTGAAACCTTTCGAACAGATTCCTCAGGAGTTAATAATCTTATGACACATAACCTATTTTCTATCGATGGTCAGGATCTACTTTGGATGATTCGATAGTTGACGTTTTACTTCAGGTCTCTGGCTCTCCAGGCTTTGGGAGTTTCAAAACTCAACTTCTCCCCACTTTCTCTTTCCTAGAGTGCTTTCACCTGGACCACATGATTGGTTGGCGTGAGTCCTCCTATGGATGGGCGGTCCCCAGTTACTTCGGCTATTCAGAGTTTCAATGCTCGATCACTAACCTATCACATCACTACATGCCATTCAATTTGTGGGGGCATGCATCGATGGTCTTGAAGTAACCTGCTTCTCACCCCACAATTCTCCTGATGCTAACATGTAACCCCTTAGGAAACCATGGTTTGGATTGCGGGACCACCTTGGGAAATTATCTCCCGTGCAACTAGGTTCCCAACAATTCCTGTTGGCCATTGATCTCTCTCTCCAAGGGGATATGACAGTCGCAATCTTTAACTTGCTTACTTTTCATCGGACGACCCCTATTTACCTGTCCTCTGATCCAATGATCCTGGATCTCCATGATCCTACAGTGCTGATCACTCTTGAATTAAAAGGAATGATCATGATACTTTGAACCCTCACAGAGGTTCTATTATGTTTCGTCTCCTGCGTAGCTTCTGCAATGCCATTCCTTATGATATTTTCAAATTCACAATCAGAGTTCAATCTCGACCACTATATTATGATCAACGAACCTAGCCCATACCATCCCGATGTTTCAACTAGAAGCTATTATACCAATCTGTAACATACCCAGCCACCCATAGGATGAGTATGCTACTTGCAAGCCCATCCTCAGACTTCTTTCTCTTTATGATACCTTCTTTAGTTATTAAGGATAAATAAGAGAACAAATTTAATCACATGCAGTGCAATATCTAGAAAGCATCTGTAATCTAGAGATTATGTTAAATGACAATTAAATATACACAGTGGAAATGCATTCATACACATGTATATAATAATTAAATTACACAACGGAAATACATTCATACACAGATAGTAATATCATGAAAGAGAGAATGTATATTTAATAAAGGTGACACCGACTAGTTGCAGACCAAGCACATTCCACCCAACCATAGACACTGCTACTCGAAATATCAACAGTAGTGTCACCTTCGATCCAGGGCTATGAATCGACAAGGATGGTTCCAGAGTGTAATTGGGTTCCCAAACTAGTGAGCCCTCAAGCTCTCACAGGTTTCCCGACACCCACAACAATACAAGTACCCAGTTCTCTTCTACCTAACCTGCTCCACCTGAGAGAATGGACCTCCACCCTTCTCTGCCATGCAATCCCTCAGGTAGTCCTTCTCCTTCCTACCAGGGATTCTAGCAAAGTTGGTCTAGAATCTCAATGCTGTAACTCTCAGGACTCGCAATTGTGAGAAAAACAGGGCACACGCCAATGCATTTCAGACATGCAGGCCCTAGGTCATGGCTAGATCAAACCAGCAACCACTACAACCAACTATCTCATGGCTAGTTCTTCAGAACCTCTATTTCCTTTCTCTTTTCCAACCAAGATGCAAGTGAGGATGGGTCGATGAATGGGTCAGGAAGTGCATGGGAGTGTGTGAGGAAGGAATGAGTGAATGAAAGTGAAAATAGTGAACAAGTCCTCTGTCGAACCCCCTCATAGGACCAGAGGCAGGTTTAAGTAACCTCGTGGGGAAAACAAGAGCCTTGTGGCCTTCCCCAAGAAGTTCACATAACCAATCCCCTCCCTTAGATGAAAAGGGTAATAAGAAAATAGGAATAACACTTAGTCCCTCAAGCTCCCTCTCTTGTGGAATCATAGCCCCCTATAACTCTAGTTCTTGTCCGTCTAACAACGATCGATGTGTTTATTATTATTAATGATAAAAAAATTACATTTCCTGGGCATACTGACCCTTTAATAATTGTTTAGGCACTCAAGCCTCTCAGCATTGTAACAATACATTTATTTAAAAATGGGGGTTCAAAACCTGGGGTGTTACAGAGGACCATACAGTTTTTCCATGAGGACACAACTTGTATATGATCCTACATGTGTGCCCAAGACAGACGATTACTACCAGCATCCACAAGTCAACCAATAGTTTCCTTTCTTGGCTACATTATATCTTCCATATTTATCGCATTTGACTATTGATCCTATACATCACTCTTTTTTCTGGCCTCCCATCCCTAACAAACTATCTTTCGATATCCAAAAATTTGATGGGAGACCTGGAGAAGATCCTAATAACCACATAATGACCTTCCATATTTTGTGTTGTTATAACTCTTTGATGCATGATTCCATTTGTTTACGAATTTTCCAGCAAACCCTCACAGGAGAGACAACGAAATGGTATATAAAACTACCATGAAATTCCTTTAGCGACTTCAACTCTTTAGCTATGAATTTTTTGACACACTTCGAACTGTTGATTTGATGGTACAGCTCTTTTAACTTCACTTAATAAATCCACCTCCACTCATATATCTGATCATATTCATGAATTATGCCCGCAAAGTAATGCTAAAGCCATATTATTTAACTTTGCTAATAATATAATACTAGTAGGTGGGACCCCCTTGTAGACTAGAGGCGCAACGATAGACATATTATACATGTTTTTTTGTTGTTTTAATGCTTCCTACACAGTCCTACATGGTTGACAATGCAATCTTGGTTTCATTTTGACATGGTAACAAGTGGATGAAGCATTTTTGTGGAATGCTTTTTGCGATCCAAAACATTTTTTTTATGGTTATGAGGAACATCTATTTACAGTTGCTATGATTTAACCATGTTACTAATCATTGTGATCAATTACCTAGACACATATATGAAAGAGATATTTTAGTGATAACATAATCAAAACAAAGAAAGAAAAACCTATGAAAAAAATCCTAAAGGGAAAGAAGTTATTTTTGAGCTATGATAAAGCGTTATATGCAAATTCGAATGGAAAAGTAAAGGGATGTTAGTGTTAGTCCTAACTATTATGCTATGGTTGGTTAGTGGGATATGCAAATTTTATTAGATTTGAATGGGGCAAATATATCATTATGTATGATGGCATAGAATTTCAGAAAGGGTTAACGTGTAAATGATATTGGGTGGTGCACTTGCAATAGATATCGTCGCAGATTTCAAATGGTTGGCATTGAATACATGGTTTAATTGATTGATGAATGTTGGGTTGTCTCGTACTTAAATTTGAATAGGCTAGGTGATGGAAGCGTCACACATTTACTGGACATCACTCCATACTTCCCCTATTAGTCGTCACCCTAGCATTGTTCATTTGTTTCATTTTTCGACTTGTTGGTTGTGAAGCTCTACATTTTAGGCTCTTGGAAGGAAGAAGGCTTGACCAACTCACCCTTTTAAGAGTTTTGTTACATGTATGATTCTTTTCCTCTCCATTCATGAAGTATTCTTTGTTGTATGAAAAAATAATGGCTCAGTGATGCTTGAATTCTGTGTGTTCATGATAATTTCGACTATGAAAATGTGTGTTATATCTCTCTATGATGACTGTAAAATGTTTTGGACTGCAAGCAAAGGAATTGTTTATTTTTTTTAAGTTGTGCATTGATTGGTTGCTCAGTCAGTTTAATATCATGATGGGTCTTTGTGGAATAATAATGAATGTGGTGAATATGGATCTGCGTTGATGAATGGAGGGTTTCATTATGTTTATTACCGTCGGTTATTATGTTCCCTCACATTCATGATTGTAACCCTTACCCAGTCACAGAGGGATTTCTTGCATTTGTTGTGTTATTTCTTCAAACCCCGAATCATGGTCATTGGCCCATTCTTATTGTATTTTCACTGAAGTAACCCAAGACCCAGTATTGGGTGGACCTAACATTAATACATGCCTGTATGGTTGCGGGTTGATACAAGTTATATATCAGCGTTATGTCAAAAGGATGTTTGCGTTCTCACTGATGTTTTGGTCAATTTTTTTGGCTCATGAATAATGGGTAGAGACGTTATATCTATGTGTTTCTTTTAATAAATGCCACTATTCAATTAAAATTTGCCTCGCCTCTACAAGTGTTAAATGTGTCCTGTGCATCGTGTTATTATCCACCTGCCTTCGCTCTCCTCGGGTGTTAAGCATTGGTCTTGTCAAGGACTTGGAGTAATAATAAGATTGTTTTATCTTTTTTGAAGGGTTTTTTACCTGTGTCTGATAAGTCTCGGAAGACCTCCAGCTCTCTTTGTTATGGTTAAAACATGATCGTTCTCTTGTTGTCTCCCTGCATTTGATTGTGACAGACCCAATTTGAATTTTAACTGTCTTTTCGGGAACCTTCTTGGTTGTCAAATATTGGTTTATTAGTGAAATGGTTATGGAGGTTTTTCATTGAGTCTCTGTCTCGTATTTCTATGATAAAATTGGTTGAACAGTTTCAAATGGGAATAGACACTTGCATACAGTCAAGAACTGTCTTTTTTCATTACGGTTTCACACACTATTGTTTTACTAGCATGGTCTTGATGAAAATTGGAAACAACTTTGTGTTTTTGCTAGGCCCACTCAGGGTTATGGCCAATTTTAAAAATGATGCTAGTGTAATTGGTTATGTTCAATTCATATATATTATTGGATCATTGTACATATTACCAATGGTTTTAAAAGGAATTTATATCAATAGTGATAAGGCTCGGGTTTTAAGTTGACTGTTGTTTGGTTGCAAGATCTTGTTGATCGATACGATGGAAACTATGTGTAATCGAGCATATTTTGGAAGTTTGTTCATATTTGAAAAACTACCTGTGTATATTTTAATTAGACCTAATTATAAATTGGTAAACAACGGATGTTAATTATTATCGTGATGCATTATGGATTATCTGGGATAGATGTCGAGCATATTATTGTGCATTTTCCATATTATTTTAAAAGAAAAGAAAGAAAAGGATCAATGTTTGGTTAAACAAGACTGTTGAATGTTTGGTTATAAGTTATGATTGCACAGACTGTTTTAAATTGAGAAATTTAGGGAAAGTTAATTATTGAAACAACAGACAGTTTGCTATAAAATTGAGAAGCAGTGAATGTTGGTGCTTTTTGGATTGATTCTAATACAGAGTTATGGTTATTGATTACTTAATTTATTTTATGAACAATATCCATTAATTTCCCTGTCATTCTCTCAGTTTTTTTCACATTACGATACCCTTCACATTCCCAGATTCAATTTGCACACTTTGTTCTTAAAATTAAATTAAAATTAAGTGGAAACCTGGTATTGTAGAAATTAAAAAGATGGCACAAATATGGATTACAATTTACATGATTTTTTTATTATAACACAGTTGATTGTTTAATGATTTGTTGAGCAGTAATCGTTTTCTAATCCCTTTCGTTTTATCACTTTTCCACTCAATACAACCCCCTTAGATATCCTAGAACCCTTATTCACCCCATACTCATTGACAAGTATTAAACGATTTTTATGGGTTGGATTACATGGGAATGATGTGTTGCTGAGCAAAACTTTGCTTCATATTTAAAGAGATGCAATGTATGGTTTGTTTAAGAAACTAGTTGCTAATAAATGATGCATACAAGAATAATCTTCTTCAGTAGAGGAAGCCATGACCAAAATAATAGGGGAAGAGGGAATTAGAACAGAGGCCCGAGAAGGCTAAGATTTTCGATACATTTTGATGCAGATCCGCAAGAGTTAAACAAGCTCTTCCAAGCTATATTTTTCAAATAGATTCAACAAGGGGTAGTCAAACCTAGGCCAGAAAGGCCTCCCTTTCAACCCTAACATGTCCCTAGTATTCCAGTTCCCCCTCATGTATCATTACAATCTGAAGTCCCTGAAAATGAAAAATGGCAAGATATTGTTCACCCAACATTCTCCCAACATCATGGCTGGCCCAATTTGTCTCTACCTTCTCCTCATCCAAAAGTTAATGCAATTTTCCAAATTTCCCCTACACACTCACCTGTGCAGTCTTCCACACAAGAAAGAGACTCAAAACCAAATCCCACCATACACATGATAAAGGAAAAGTTGTTGTTGCCCCATCCTCTCCCTCAAGTGATTCATCCAAATCTATTTAATCTTTCTTGCACTTGAGAGATGAATTCTCTCATGTTATTAGTGATATCAAGCCTAAACGCTCCACACAACCTATGGCTAATTCAGAGAAATCAAAGGGAGACAACAACAACAAAGGGAAAATTGCCTCCCAAAGTGGAAAATATGGTATTTGAGTATATTTATAGCATACTATTTTTGGATATTTTGGATATTATATTTTTAAGATATGGTTTAAAATATCATTGATATTAATTTTCAAATTATGAGAATGATGACGGGAGCCACAAGGAGGGATGTGTTTGATTGATTGACTAGTTGTGTTTATTTTTGTTAAGAAACTAAAGGGAGTCAAAAAGGGTCCCACCTACTAGTTATTATTTATTAAAGACCCTTATTATTATTATATTAATTCTTCCCCTAAACTAAAAGTTAGTTGAGTTTTAGTTAACTTAACTAAAAGAAGTAGTTGAAATACTTCAACTAGTTTTAATTGTTTAGAGGGGAAAAAAATAAAGAACAAAGAGGAATAGGAGGAGAAAGAATACTAAGGGTCCTATTGTAGACAACAACATTCAAGGTTGAATTACATCATTCAGACACTTGTTTTTTATAGAGTCAAGTGGGCAACAATCTATGGCAACGTCTTTTAAAGTTCATTTTTTTAATTCCTGTCAGAAGTCCTTTTGTATGTTTTTCATTTGGGACATTTAAGTTTGACTTTGGTCCAAACTCCCTAAGGGATTTTTGTAAAAAGAAAAATTCTTTTGATTTCTTGGAATGAAATAAGTGATTTTTATTCTGTCTCATCTGTGTTAATTTGTGACTTGGTATTTTTTATTTTGTCTACACATTTACTTTTGCATCTATTATATGGAGAAAATTATATAGAAATGTTGAATTTTACAACAATCTTTTATTTATAAAAAAATAGCCTAAGCACTTGTGACTAACACTTGTGGATTATGAAAAGAAATTTGAGGCTACAAACATAGGGTGATATTCCCGTCTATCTTTCCTTAGCCAAGTAAGATCTAAAAATTCTTGAGTAAGATTATTTCATATCTTTTCCTCAACATTTATTTGGAGACCATACTGAGGAGATCTTCCATATCTCTCTAGTTGACTTTTATGCTTGATTATCATTGAATATATCTACTTTTCTGATATTGATTCTTTGACTACTTCATTTCTTAATGACTGTACTTGTTGCAAGGAAACTTAATATTGAGCCTGATCTTCAAGATCAGACCATAATTTCTTTAAACGTATTTAATACCATCTTACATACTACCAATATTTGGGTTGAGGTTAATCACTCATGGGCAACAATTGAACGAGACATAAGTGCCCAAGAATTTTGGGAAGCTAGGCAAAGACAACCTAGGAATCAACCATAGATTTATTTTTCCTTCAGTTTTCGATCTTCTTTTCATGTCCTTAGACCCTCGTTTTTCTAGGAGAAGAAGATGTTTATGACCGAAAATTAATCATATTACTAAAATAGGAAGAAGGAACATTGTGTTGTCAAACCAACAAGTTCCTCTAAGGATAAACTTGTATGATTCATTTAGTTCATCTTTCTCTCCCTTACCTGTAATCCACAAGATGGAATCTAGTGGTGGCTTTGGTGGCACTGGAGGTTATTCTTCATCTCAAACTTAAGCTTCGTCAGTGATTGGTATCTTGTATAGGCACCATGTCCCTATCCAATCTACCACAAACCCCGCCAAAGTCATTAAAAAGTATGGGCTTTTTCAGTTTGAAGAAGATGCTACAACTACCTCATGTCATGTTTCCTCCCCCCTTAATGTAGCACCTGCTACTCGTCCACTTCCTAAATTCAAAGAGCATCTCCCTAGATTTTTTGGGAACAACACTATCACTACAAATGAACACTTGATGGAATTTTGTAATGCCTGTCACAACATAGGATCCAATGACAACGATACTTGTATGTTCTTGTTTGTGAATTCCCTTGAAGGGAAGGGAAGGTTGATTTCTTCGATCTCCCTCCTAAGATTTTATCTACTTGAAAGGATTTAGTCTATTTTTTTTAAATCTACCTATGGGAAATCCAAAATCCCTACTGAGAAGTTACAGGAGTACAATAACATCGCTAATAGGGATGGTGAGACTATCAAGTCCTTCAACCTGTGTTTCACCAAATTATACGACAAAATACATGAAATCATTCTCCCTCATAACCAAGTTGCTCTCATGCATTATCATAATTCATTATCTTCCCCTTATTTTCACAGGCTTGAGGAAAAATCCATTGATAACCTTGGTTCTGCTCTTCACACTTGTTTAGAGTATGAAGGACAAATTAAAAGAATAGGTATTCCTTAGGGAAACTCAGTTAAATAGATAGACATGTCCACCCTCTTACATCTTGTACAAGACATGAATAATCAAATAACAGTGTATGAGTGGAAAGGAATTGTCTCCTCTATTGCCCTCGAAGCTTTATCTTCCTCTGCACCCCCTTTTAGAAATCCGAATGAAAAAAAAAATCATCCTAAAGCTATCATGCCTCGTAGTTGGTGTAAATTGTGCAAGGAACACCATGAAGAAAGTACATGTGAGGTAAGGAAGAGTTCGAGAGACAAAATATTTGGTAAGAGACCTAAAACTACGATTCTTGTTCTAGACTTTGCAGAGCTAGAATATGTCACGATCGTAAATAATAGGAATAAATCCTATGCTCCCAAAATCAAATATGATCCCCCAAATAGTTCTTCTATCCCAAGATCATCCTCACTATCTGCTATTGTTCAGGTTCCTAAGCCTCCTGATAGTTAAGGAACTACCTCCCCTCTTTCCTCTTCCAAATACAACATCCTAAATCAGTTGGCCAACATCAAAGCAGATGCAACCCTTATGGACATGGTTGTCCTCCCTGAACAACAAACGAATCTAAAAAATTTCATGGAAGGAAAAGATTTCATTGTAGCCAACCTCTATGAAGAGATAGATGAAAAGGATTCGTCTGTAAATAAAGTAGGTGTACATAAATTTAGACACCCTAAAAAAAAAAACCCCATTTTATATTTCTATAAATATTATGGAAACGATTGCCCATTGTTGCCTCATTGACGGTGGTTCAGGCCCAAGTGTAATGTTGAATATTATTATGGAAGAGATAGGCTTGTCTTGTACAAATGAAAAATCCAGAAGCATGCTCTCTTATAATAGTCTACAACAAATGACCATAGTTGAAATCAAAGACATGACATTGGTTTGTGGGTGCACCCTAAAATAAGGACAACCCTTAATGTTCAGGTAATCGATATTCTAATAAGTAACTACTCAATCATATTAGGAAGATATTTGAAAGATTTGATAGGTGGATACCTCTCACTCGACGGGACACACTTATTTGTTCCTCAGAATGGTAAAAACATCATATTCCTAAGAGAAGGGAGAATTTCACCTTACATAGAAACTGTCCCACATCCTAATGTGAATTATTTCGAGGAAGACATAGGAGTGTATTCCATCTTTGTTGATAAGGACAACATTAACTTGGAAAAAATAGACTTAGATGATGGGATGTGGCATATGCACTTTTATGGTTCATGCTCCAGTGAAGGAAACATAGATGGTATTATCTTGTACTCTCCTGTCGGTAAAATTCATAACTTTTCCTTTAGGTTAGAGTTTGCTTGCACAAACAATGTCACTGAATTTGAAGATTTATTTTTAGGCATTGAAAATGCCTATAATCTAGGTTGTCATCACCTTATAGTTTTTGGGGATTCTGAACTTGTTGTAAAAATTGTACTTAAGATATGTTGGACACACCAACCACACTAAGAGGGGGGTGAATCAATGTAGGGATCTTTAAAACTTTCCCTTCACAAAACTCCTTAGTTAGAAATCACCATTTACCATTACTTCTTGTTGTCATTTACAACTAGTTAAATGTGAACATACATCAACAACATATAACATCAATAAGTCATCATCACAAGGAACACAAAAAACACAAGTGTTGGATTACTGAGAGGGGGGGTGAATCAATAATAGAGCAATTTAATCCTTTTTAAACATATAATACAAGTATTATATCAATGTATAATTATCATCCAATAACCACAGAGTAAATAAGAAATGAACAAATGAACAATCATACACATACACAGTACATCAGTGTTTTACGTGGAAACCCAAAGAGGGAGAAAACCATGAAATGATTTTTCTTATATGTCTTGAAGAATTACATTCATTGGAAGAACCATCTTCGTTTGTTTTCAAGATGCAACTGGAAGGAGGATCCAATCCCCTTGTTTCTTAGGCTACAACCCGAGGGAAGCTCTAACTCCCCTATTCTTTGGCTACAACCAGAAGGAGGCTACAACCCCCTATGTTCTCTGGCTACAACCGAAAGGTAGCTACAACCACTTGTCCTTGCCCCCTCTAACCACCCTAAAGTAGAAGTAGAATGATGAAACCACTGTCACACTATCACTTTTAGATATACCATTGTAAACATGTACCAATAAACCTGAACCATGCATCAACCATGCATCAGCCTTCACCTCAACTTGTAATCAACATGTACAATAAACAAGTGCATCAACCATGCACCAACATGTACCAAATAACCTGTAATCAACTTGTACCATAAACAAGCACATCCAACTATGTACCAAGTATGTACCAGTCATGTGTCAACTACTCATCAAATATGGCTCATCAATATGTACCAACATCATCAACTATACACCTCATGTATGTGCCAACTCATCAACTACTTTTCTCAACCATGTACCCAACATGTACCTTAACCAAAAGCCATCATCAATTTCATCATCCAAATATAATTTATAACTCTGTAATAGACCTAGTGTATATGATCACATACCTGCAAACCTTCCTTAACTTTCACAACAAGAGACTAGCATTTTCATCAAACTTTTCTTTAGTCTCACATGACTAGTTTGGGATTAGTCAACAACCCTAACTTGAAATAATCATAACTATGTACCTGCAATGAATAAAGATCTGAAAATAGAACACAATTTTTTTTTGTTTTTTTTATGCAATTTGCCCAGGTGTCACTACTTGGAACCTCTCAAAAAATGAGTTATAGAAAAAATGGCATACCTTGCTGAATTTTGGCATACCCCACATGGAATATTTTTTGAATCTATCTAAAAATGTTTCACATAATACTAGAGACTATAATTTAACCAACACATTTGGTATTACTTAATTTTGATCTGTTATGAAGAAGTTATGATGTTTTTACCCAAAACACTTGTTTTAGACTAGTTTCAAGACTAGCCACAAACCCTATTTTCCACCGAGTGTAAATAAAAAAATACAATGACCCATAAGATGAAATTTTTACCAGAGATATTTGGATATGTTTCCTCAATTTCCTATCAATTTCATGGTCTGAATCATTCTAGAAAAAAATTTATTGTGAAAATGGTGAGATGACCTGTAAATAACATACCTTAGAAAGCATCATCAAAAGAATTTATCCTCCCTTGAATTCCAGCCTTATTTTCTTCACCTTCCCTCTGAAATTAGGCTTATATATCCTTTGGTTACCTCAGTCACCTATATATATTCAATATTCTCAAGTGTGATATAAAATGAGAGAGTCTTGCCTCTTATTTATACTCTCCAAGTAGCTTCCTTAGAAGCGTCTTCTAGGTCACTTTGCCCACTTTCCTTATTTTAGGGTTAACCCACTTCTAATTTATCCATTAAATTTATTAATTAATAATTTATTTTGTATTCACTTTGAATTATAGTACACTCATCACTTCACTTTATTAATTACCTTCTAAAATCTCTTAAACCACTTTGACTACTCTGACCTTTTGGGGCTTCTAGATGACATATGAGGGTCCTCCAACTTTGTAAGGCCATAACTCTCAAACCATGAGGAGTTATGTGACGTTCCACATACCAACAGAAATGGAATGACACATAATATCCATCTAGAGTAGTATTACCTACAAATATATCAAAAATCATACCATTATACATGAAACAACCTTGGGTCCATTACCCAAACCTTTGTGCTACCGAAATTCACTACCAGAATTTCTTCAAGGGTTGAAATCAATGAAAACCAACCTTAATCAACAATATCCCCCTTTATAATTGATGGAAAAACTCTGATGCAATACTAAAATCATGCCATGCAATACTGAAGTCATATCACTCATGCTCCCCTTGGAACCATGCCTCTATCCTCTACATCTATGTGACCATTTCTCGCCCTAGAGTCATGCCTTTGTCCACTGCATATGATAAATCTCTCCCCCTTTTCATAAATGAAAAAGGTATCTTTCCATCCCGGGATTCTCCCCCTAACTGAACTTTCTGATCTCCCAATCTGAATTGTCCTCTTTATGGTGCTTCCTCGTGTACATCTAATACATATAAAATAAGCATTCAAAATCATTAATTTTGGAGTAGAAATAACTCTGAGTCTTTGACAAAGATACTCAAAGGCTTCCCGTGGAAGAATTTTTGTAAAGATGTCTACCACTTTTTCTTTTGTGCCCACATACTCAACTCTAGTGTTCATTTTTGCAACCTCTTCCTGTAGAAAGTGATACTTGATTGGAATGTGCTTCATCTTGGAGTGGATCATCTGCTTCTTTGAGATACTGATGGGGCTTGTTTTATCACAATAGATTGGAATGGGATCATTATACTCAACCTGTATATCTATCAGAGTTTGTTTCATCCATGGAACCTATGTACAACATGTTGTTGTTGCAATATACTCTGACTCAGTTGTAGATAGAGACATTGATGATTGTTTCTTTATTATCCATGATACTAAAAACTCAACCAAATAGAACATTGCTCCACTGGTGTTTCGTCGGTTATCAATAAAACCTTCCCAATATGCATATGTTTATGCAATAAGTGATAGATCCTTTCCTTTTGGATACCATAATCCAAACTCTTTTGTTCCTTTGAGATATCTAAAAATCCTCTTCACTGCTAATACATGTGATTCCTTTGGTGCTGCTTGAAATTGTGCCACCTGTCCAACTTCCTGCATTACATATGGTATGGATGTTGTCACATATAGTAAGCTACCAATCATTGACCTGTAGTGATCTGTAGACTTTGAATCATCATCTTTTCTTAACTTGCAACTGGTTTGTAATCTTCCATTCCGAAACTCTTTAGCATTTCTCTGATATACTTGGTTTGAGAAATAAAAATATCTTGGTTGGTTTGATGTATCTGAAGTCCTATAAAGAAGGATAGTTCTCCAAGTAATGACATTTCAAATTCATTATGCATATCCTTTGCAAATGTTTGTCTTAACGTGTCATCATCACTACCAAAAATAATATCATCAACATAAACTTCAATTAATAAAATATTATCTTGACTTAACTTGATGTAGAGTTTGTTGTCTACACTAGATTTTCTAAACCCTGTCTATTGTATATATTTATCCACTCTAGAGTATCATGCTCTATGAGCCTGTTTTAGACCATACAAGACCTTCTTTAATTTACACACATAATATTCATTATATGACAATTGAAATCCTTCTGGTTGTTCAATGTAGAGTTCTTCTTCAAGTTCCACATTCATAAAAGATGATTTTACGTCCATTTAATACACTTTAATATTTTTGGAGCATGCATAAGCTAAAAGCAATGGGATTTCTTTCATTCTGGCAACTGGGGAAAATGTTTCTTCAAAGTCGATTCCTTTAACCAATGCCTATCCTTTACATACCAATATAGATTTGTTCCTTGTAACGTATCCATTTTCATTCAATTTATTCCTATATACCCACTTTGTGTCGATCACATTCTTATTATTTGGTCTTGTAACCAATTCCCAAGTGTCATTTTTCTCTATTTTATCCAATTCTTCATCCATGACCTTGTTCCAAAATTCATCCTTGCTAGCCTCTTCAAAATATGTTGGTTCAATTTTATATGTGAGTGCTAGGTGTGTTTGTTTTGGTGAACAGATTATTCTTCTAGTCTCAATTCATGCATCTTTGTTTTTGATAATCTGATCTGAAGGATGATTCTTTTGTACTTGTCTCCTAGGTGTTTTTGGAGTTACTTGTTGAACTTGTTCTTCTGTTTATATCGGATCCTCTTTGTCTTCCCCTTATTTTTCATCTTTTGTTTCTTCTTCGTAAAGTTGTTCCATTGATTCATTTTCTTCTTCCTTTAATTCTTGTTTACATGTTTCATCAATTTTTATGTCGATTCTTTCCACCACTTTGTTCGATCTCAGGTTGTAACACTTGTATGATTTTCTTGTACTTGAGTAACCAACAAGTACTCCTTTGTCCACACAAGAGTCAAAATTTCCCATTCTACCATCTGGTATTCCTTTCCATAGCTCGTAAGGAGTTTTGTCAATGTTGTTTATGAGCATTACTCTGTTTTGAATGTGAACTGTTGTATGCACTGCTTGTGTCCAAAAAATACCTATCAATTTGGAATCCATTAGCATTGTTCAAGCCATTTCTTGTACTGTCTTGTTCTTTCTTTCAACAACTCCATTCTATTGAGGTGTACTAGCAATGAATGATTTCCTTTTTATTCCATGACTGTTGCAGTAGTCCATAAATTCATTTGAAGTGAACTCTCCTCCATTATCATATCTCAAGCATTTTATTTTTGAATCCATTTAATTTTCAACCATTTCCTTGTATATCTTGAAGTTTTCAAAATCTTTTGACTTATTCTTGGGAAAACAAACTGCGGTCATTCTTGTATAATCATCAACTAATAATGTAAATTATTTCTCATGTTTTAAGCCCTTTGTTGTAGTTGGTCCAACTAGATCAGTATGCACAATTTCTAGTGGTCTTATCATTGAATATTCATTTGATTTGAACCTGGTATTTGTTTGCTTTCCTTGTTGACAATGCTTGCATAAAGTGTTTGAATCCATTTCATTTTCAGCCATTTCATTGTAGATCTTGAAGTTTTCAAAATCTTCTGACTTATTCTTGAGAAACAAAACTGTGACCATTCTTGTATAATCATTAACTAATAACATAAAGTATTTCTAACCTTTTAAGCCCTTTGTTGTAGTTGGTCCAACTAGATTAGTATGCACAATTTCCAGTGTTCTTGTCATTGAATATTCCTTTGATTTGAATCTGGTATTTGTTTTCTTTCCTTGTTGAAAATGTTTGCATAAAATGTTGGTTGGTTTTGTGATCTAGAGAATTTCTCTGACTGCTTCTCTTTTGCTGACTTTGAAAAGGTTATAAAAATGTATGTGACCCATTCTTTTATGCCACAACCAACTTTCATCTTCCTTTCCTAGACAACACTTTTCATTTCCAATTTCACTTAACAATCAATCGATTTTCTCTTTTGTAGAAATCAATTTTCCTAAACTGTCTTTTCTTATCTCGCACTTTTGTGAATCGAAAGTAACTTTATGAACTTTGTCACACATTTGACTCACACTTAGAGGATTATGTTTCATATATTCTACTAGTATAACATTTTCTGCCTTTGTATTCTTGTTCCCAATTCTGACTGTGTATTTTCCAATGATTTTGGATGAATCATCATTTCTGAAGTAGACTGATCCATCTCTTTCCTTTCGTAATATAAGAAGCATGTCTCTATCACCTATCATGTGTTTTTAACACCCACTATCAACATACCAACCACGTTTCTTCTTCTTAGCTTGTAGAGAAAGTGTGCATTCTTCATTTATGTATTGATCCTGCTTTCTTATCCATGTCCTTTTATGAGGTTCTTGTTTGTGCCTATTGTTATTATGTTGAAATTCTCTAGGAGGGATTGTCATTCTGCAATCTTTGGCCATGTGTCAAAAATTGTTACATTTGTAACATTCCACTTTAGTGCTAAAAAGTTCAAACATGTTGTAACTTCTTCTCTGTGTTTCACTAGGCCTTATTGGATAACCCCTTTGTGTATGACTTTCAAAGTTGTTGTTTTTCCAGTTGTTAGCTCTGCAATTCATAGTTTTATGTCCAAAATTATTACATGCATAACATAAACCAAAAAAGATAGTGCGATACCTGGGATTCGAAGATCTTCTGAAAGGAGGCACTCTTATGAATTCTTCTTCTTCCTAAGGCCTATATGTCGGTTGTTGATTCTGAAATCTAAATCTTCTCAGTGGAGGAGTGTCCCTGTAATCTTCCTTGTAGATCTTCCTATCCGCCCCTATTGTTTCTGCAATTCCTTTTGGATATGTTTCTTGCTCTGTTGTTTTGGAGCTTGATCTTTTTTCTGTTTGATTGTATCCAAGTCCAGACTTGTCATGATGAGATTTTTTACTGTTGATAATGTCTTCCAAAACTTTTGAGTTGGTCTGCATATTTTTCTTTTGAATATCCTTTCTTAATGTGACAATCTCTAAGTCTTCCAAATTTCCAATGATCTTGTCTTTTTCTTATAGTTGTTCTTTGAGTGCTTCTTCAATTATTTTATCTTATTCTATTTGAACCTTCAAATTTGTGATCATTTGTTCTAGTTCTTGAGTGTCTTCTTTCTTGTCTAGTTCTTCTTGTAGTTTCTTTTTTTTCTTCTTTTCTCTTCTGATAACTTCTATGGAATACATTAATTCTTCTCGGTAGTCAACTTTCGCCTATTAAATTTATTCTTCGACTTATTCATATTCTTCTTCAGCTTCTTCATATTCTTCTTCAAAGTCTTCTACTGCCATGAATAGAACTCTTTATGTTTCATTGTCGCTGACTTCATCTTCATCTGATGATGAGATGTCTTATTTGGTGCATAAGCTTTTATTGAAAACTTTCTTTGCGATTCTTTTGCCTTTATATGTTTGTTTGGCTTTTGAGTAACCTTCATCGTTTCTCTTTTTGTTATTAGGGAATTTGTTAGAAAAATGACCAATACCATTACAATTAAAACAAATTAAAGGAATATTACCTCTATACCTATCGTCGGTTCCCTTGTTCAATCTTTTGAAAAAGTTGGCCACTTCTTCATCATCTTCCGAGACGTCACTGTTGTTGCTATGTTCTTTCTTTTTTCCTTCCCTTTTTCTTTGAAATTTTGGATTCTTTGAATGTTGTTTCTTTTATATCTATGTTTTTCTATTCAGTTCTCATTTCATATGCTATGAAGATTCCATGTAATTTGTCCATGCTTATTGAGTTTAGATATGATCTTTCTTCTAGTGTTGATATCTTAGGGTCAAATCTCATAGGAAGAGATCTTAGTACTTTTTGAACAATTAAAGATTATTTGACTTATTCTCCCAATCCTATGATTACATTTATTGTTTCATCAACTCGTAAAAAGTAAGCTGCAATATTCTCATGTTCCTTCATCTTAAGTTGTTCGAATTGACCTCTGTAAGTTTGAAGCTTTGCTTCTTTGACTTTTGAATCTCCTTCATAAATATTTTGAAGTTTATCTCAAATCTCTTTAGCAGATTTACAATGTGCAATTTTGTTGAATAATGTTTCACTAATACCATTCAGAAGTGCATTTTTGTCTTTTGAATTATTCTGACTGAGTTTCACTGCTTTGTCAATTGTTGGCAGAACTGCTGGTGCTGTGTATCCATCTACAATTGATTGTCAAATTCCAAATCCATGTGCCTGTATATATGTTTTCATCCTTATGCTCCAAAACACATACTTATGTCCATTGAACTGTGGTATTCCATTTTTATACAAGTTGTTTCTCTCCATGATCTACCTTTCAGTAGTTAAATTGATTTCTGAAGGAACCTTCTCTAATACTAACTGTTGGATTACTGAGAGTGGGGGTGAATCAGTAATAGAGAAATTTAATCCTTTTTAACCATATAATCCAAGTGTTGTATCAATGTAACATTATCATCCAATAACTGCAGAGTAAATAAGAAATGAACAAATGAAAAATCATACACATACATAGTACACCAGTGTTTTACATGGAAACCCAAAGTGGGAGAAAATCACAGAATGTTTTTTCTTATATGTCTTGAAGAATTAAATTCATTGGAAGCACCATCTTCATTTTTTTTCGAGCTGCAACTAGAAGGAGGCTCCAACCCCCTTGTTTCCCAGGCTACAACCTAAGGGAATCTCCAACTCCCCTATTCTTTAGATACAACCAGAAGGAGGCTACAACCCCCTATGTTCTCCGGCTACAACCAAAAGGTGGCTACGATCACCTGTCCTTTCCTCATCTAACCACCCTGAAGTATAGGTATAATGATGGAACCACTATCACATTATCACTATGAGATATACCGCTATAAACCTATAGCAATAAACTAGAACCATGGATCAACCATGCATCAACCTGTACCTCAACCTGTAATCAACCTGTACCAAACAACCTGTAATCAACTTGTACCATAAACAAGTGCATCCAACCATGTACCAAGTATGTACCAATCATTTTTCAACTTCTCATCAACTATGACTCATCAATATGTACCAACATCATCAACTATACACCTCATGTATGTGTCAACTCATTAACTACTTGTCTCAACCATGTACCAAGTATGTACCAATCATTTTTCAACTACTCATCAACTATGACTCGTCAATATGTACCAACATCATCAACTATACACCTCATGTATGTGTCAACTCATTAACTACTTGTCTCAACCATGTACCCAACATGTACCTTAACCGAAAGCCCTCATCAATTTCATCATCCAAATATGATTTGTAACTCTGTAATAGACCTGGTGTATATCATCACATACCTGCAAACCTTCCTTAACTTTCAGAACAAGAGACTATCATTTTCATCAAACTTTTCTTTAGTCTCACATGACTAGTTTGGGATTAGTCAACAACCCTAACTTGAAATAATCATAACTATGAATAAAGATCTAAAAATAGTACACAATTTTCTTCAGTTTTTTTTGTGCAATTCCTCTAGGTGTCACTACTTGGAACCTCTCAAAAAAGGAGTTATAGCGAAAATGACATACCTTGTTGAATTCTGGCTTATTCTAGAGAGTAACCTTGTAGAGTGTGCTCCGCATGGAATATTTGATGAATATATCTGAAAATATTAAAAAGAATACTACATACTATAATCTAACCAACACATTTGGTATTACTAAATTTGGATCTGTTATGAATAATTTATGACGTTTTTACTCAAAACACATATTTTAGACTAGTTTCATGACTAGCCACAAACTCTATTTTCCACGGAGTGTAACTCCAAAAATACAATGACCCACAAGATGAAACATTTACCAAAGATACTTGGATATGTTTCCTCAATGGCCTATCAATTTCACGGTCTGAGTCATTCTAGAAAAAACATTATTGTGAAAATAGTGAAATGACCTGAAAAATAGTGAGATGAATCAAAAGAATTTATCCTCCCTTGAATTTCGACCTTATTTTCTTCATCTTCCCTCTGAAGTTTGGCTTAGATATCCTTTGGTTACTTGATTCACCTATAGATATTCAATATTCTCAAGTTTAATATAAAATGAGAGATCCTTGTCTCTTATTTATACTCTCCAAGTAGCTTCCTTAGAAGCATCTTCTAGGTCACTTTTCCCACTTTCCTTATTTTAGGGTTAACCCACTTCTAATTTCTCCATTCAATTTATTACTTAATTTTTTTTTTTCTATTCACTTTGAATTATAGTACACTCATCACTTAACTTTATTATTTACCTTTCTAAAATATCTTAAACCACTTTGACTACTTTGACCTTTTAGGGCTTCTAGATGACATATGAGGGTCCTCAAACTTCGTAAGGCCATAACTCTCAAACCATGAGAAGTTATGTGACGTTCCACATACCACTAGAAATGGAATGACATGTCATATCCATCTAGAATAGTATTACCTACAAATATATCAAAACTCATACCATTATACATGAAACAACCTTGGGTCCATTACGCAAACCTTTGTGCTACCGAAATTCAATACCGGACTTTCTTCAAGGGTTGACATCAATGAAAACCAACATTAATCAACAAATGTATGTAAAATTTCCTTTTATTATGGACTACAATCCTTGGGTTATCAACAACAACTAAATAGAGTTACAACTCCAAAAGAGCACCTTCTCTACAATGTAAGACTCAACATGCACAACTTAGCACCAACTGAGAAAACGAATCAATCCTCAACAAATACCAATCTGTTAACATGTACGTGACCTGTCAATAGTGCATCACGTGTATGTATGTGCTCTAGCTTACTGCAACCCTCAGTCACATTCACTTATGTCTATCACTATCCAATCTGTACCATAACAAATCTGAACACATACATACTTTCCAAAAACATACTCATTCTCCTCAACCATGTACAATATCAATGCTACTCAGTCATAAGTAACCAATATACTATAGAAACCATATTAGTACTGAAACATAAGAGTGTTGTTCACTCTATCAATCAATCAACATAACCATATCACAACAGTCATCCCAAGAATTTCTTAATCATTCACCATACAATAAGCAATAATATCCATCAATACAACTACGTAACCATACCATAGTTTCTATGGAAGATATGAGCCCATGGAATGTGGATCTCGAACTTGCTTCAGACTTCAAGAACCTAGCATCAACTCACACTCAAGTCTCCATGAATTCATCTAAGTGTACACACTCTAACTTCCTTTAGCCCCTTTCTATGCTTTTCACAAGAGACCCTTGATTCTTATTTATACTCTCCAAGTAGCTTCCTTAGAAGCATCTTCTAGGCCACTTTGTCCACATAGCCACTTTGTCCACATAGTCACCTATGTCCAACTTTGCCCAATTTTCCACTTGTCCATGTATCCAATAGCCATTTGACCACTTAATCCATTGTCCTCATTTTAGGGTTAACCTTTTTATAACCACTTTCCATAATTAGAAAGTTCTCCATTTACTTTATTATTTAAATAATCCTCCTTGACTTTGTCACTTCACTTTATTATTTAAATAATCCTCTTTGATTTTGTCACTTCACTTTATTATTTAAATAATCCTCCTTGACTTTGTCACTTCACCTTAAATAATCATCTTTGACTTTGTCACTTCACTTTATTATTTAAATAATCCTCTTTGATTTTGTCACTTCACTTTATTATTTAATTAATCCTTTTTGACATTGTCACTTCACTTTATTATTTAAATAATCCTCCTTGACTTTGTCACTTCACTTTAAATAAACCTTTTTGACTTTGTCACTTCATTGTATTATTTAAATAATTTATTCTTTTCAAGCACTTTGACTTCTTTAACCTTTTGGGGCTTCAAGCCAACATATGATTTTCCCTCAACTTCGTAAGACCATAACTCTCAAACTATGAGGATTTATGTGACATTCCACATACCATCGGAAATGGCTTGACAAACACTATCCATATAAGATAGTTTCACTGACAAATTCATTGATATTCAGCTCATTATCCCATAACTAAGCATGGGTTCTCTAACCATAATTCTAGGATAACTCAACAGCAAAGAATCTTCCTGTGAGGGCTTTCAAAATAAGGGGATCACTTTGGAGTTCATCCATTTGTATAGCCATGAAAATACAATAACCACATTAGAGTTCACCATAAAGCGTCTTCCCGTGAAGGCTTTCACCATAAGGGGACCAATTTGGAGTTGATCCATTTGTACAACCATGACAAGACAATAATGAGTCATCTTTACATCAATCCAACAATACATCATACATCAATGAACACTCATTGATCCATCTTCATCTATGCATACAACTATGACTCCTCTTGACATCAATCCATTGACATCAAGGTCAATACATGATCCATCAATCACTACATCAATATACTATGACAAGACATTGTTCCTTTGATATCAATCTTTTGAAATCAATCCTTTGGCATCAATGACAACATTATCCAACAATATCCCCCTTTGGCATTGATGGAAATACCAACATTGATGTCAAAACCAATCATTGATTTCAACACCAATCATTGATGGAAACATGTAGACAAGGCATTGATCTACATAAATAGGCATCTCAATCACATCAATGTGACTATCTCTCCCCATTTGACAACAATGGAAAGGGTCATTCTCCCCTTGGGGATGCTCCCCCTACCTGAACTCTCCTTGGGGTTGCTCCCCCTGTTTGAATGCCTTTGATATTCCTATGAATAATATCTCCCCTTTTGAACAAGGGATATCACTCTAATGTAATGCTAAAAATATATAGCTCATGCTCCCCCTGTGACCATCGCTCCCATGGAACTATGCCTATGTTCTCTTTCTCCAAGTATAGGTCTCTATTTCAAGTATTTATATTTGCATCTGATAAATCTCTCCTCCTGGAATCATGGGAAGAAGAATGACTCCCCCTATATTCTCCGCAATATGAACAATATGCTACCACTATAATATGATTCTGCTACAAATGTTACTGCTCATTTGGAACATAGATCAATTGCTCTTTTTATGATGATCCTTGGACCTTCCCATGCATCAAATGCGTGTCATACCATACATTATAAAGAAAAAGATATGTCAACAATGAATAAAGAATCAGGAACACGACATCAACTAAGTACATCATGTGCCAACCATGCACAACACCCATGTACATCAAACATGTACATCAATACCATATCATATGCCATAAGATATCATCAATGAAGTGCATCAACCATATTCCTTTACCAACATGCCAACCATGTGCCTCAAACAAGTGTCATATCATTCATGATATGCCTCTACCAAGAACCAAGTGCCACAATCATGAATCTTAATCAATGAAGTGTTTTAATTATATCATCCATACATCAACAAGTGAACCAAACATTTATCACCACTTATACCAAGAAAGTGCATCAAACATGCACCAATACCACAACAAGATGAACTACAATTAAGATGTTTCCTCATGCATGTATGCCATATCCACCATACAACATGTGCCAATCATACTGCTAGTAGGTGCCTCTAACCATGTACCAAAAGTGTACCAATCATGAATCAACTATAGATCAAGCTATGACTCATCAATGATTTACAATATGACCACCTAATCAACTCATCAACTACATGTCCCACTATGTAGCCCATCCTCATGCCAAATGCATGAACCAAGATATCCAACAAATATGCATCTCACAACACATCATAAGATATATAAATGGAGCTCAAATATGTATCAACCATGTATCCCAACAGATCAACCTCAACCACCATTCACTATAGAAAATACTAAGCATACAATAATACATGTACTATAAGTGTGCCTCAATAGATCAATGACATCTCTAGCTAGCATCATCGTGATATATGCCATAAATAAAGTACCATATCTTCAATGTCACAACCATCATTGTTCCTCAACAGAAAAGTGTCTTAATCCACACTCTAGGGTTAGTACCATGCATCCAAGATAGTCTTTCAACACTCAATCATATATCACCACCATACATACAACAGTTATGTATGCCAATATCTAATCATGAAAACCTGTAACAAACCATGTTAGACCCTGCAACAAACCATGTCAGATCCTACAACACAAAGTTATACAATCATACCATGTTGTAACTCATATGTGTAGCCTTTTTCCAAGAATTTTTACCACAGATATGCGGTTTTCTGCACAGACCGCTCACATATGTACACAACCTATTCATAGGTTAGCTTGTGTATGTATGCAACCATTTGTTACACATTATTTTGGTCACTCTTGAGGTGTCTCTACAGTTATGTGTCCAGGCGCTCATAAGGACCTTTTACCTGAGAAAAGTGACTGTTGTCTTCTTCCATATAGCATATTTTTAAGAGGAGTTTGCAGGATGACTATGTTGTAGGGTGAGAGAATATTTATTCTTGCAGGTAAACCTATACCTAGCCTGCAAGGTGTTCACAGTTTGCTTTATAGGTAGGGTGCGAACCTGTTTTAAAGATTAAAAGGAAGAGAAAGTTATGAAGGTTCTAGAAGAGGATCTTCTAGAAAATGAGTTTGCATTCGCATGGTTGTCATCCTACTTACTTATCAGATTTAGTGGGATCATCCTCATCCCTTTAACCATCTCTCCTTCTCCTATATAATGAAGGGTTTATCAAGGAAGAGGTTAAGCAAGGTTGAATAGAGAATTGATGAAAGAATTGTGTGAGGAACCCTATTTGAATTGAAGCTTGAAGACTCCATTTGTCTATAAAGACATACTAGACCTTCTTCATGTAAGTGTAGAGAAAGTGTGTGTGTTGGAATCGAGGACCATTGAAAGGAAGCTTGTGACATCAAGTCGATCTAGTTGTATCTTCTACTTTCATTTAATATAATACAATGGCATGTCCCTTTCCCATAAAATCACTCTTATTTTATTGCATAACTCCTTGATCATATGCATAGGTTGACATTGAATATACTTTGTTATCTTCACTTTGGTTGGTTTTTGTTGTCTTGGACTTGATCTCACAAGAGCACCAGAGCGAAGTAAGAACAATAGAGACCTAAGGAAGCAATATAAAGGTATGTCACTCATTCTTTCTTGGTAGTAGATTCAATGATTGCAACTTAGAGAAAGAGTCATGTCATGTCCTATTTTTTTCTATATCCAGGTGGATCTAGGGAGATCTGTTAGTGTCTGCATATACCGATTTACCCTATAACAAAATTGGTGACTCTGCTGGCGATACAACTCATTTTTGTGGTTTTTTGTTGGTCATTTTCTCTTGGTCTACTTTTTTCATTGCCAAGCCATCTCTGAGTTTGTAGGAGACCCTTATAGACTCTCTAGACCTAGAAGTTCACCCAAAGTTTTTGTCCCTTTTCCAAATTTTCATAATTTACAAACCTTATCGCATTGTACCTCTCTGTAGCATGCGAGAAATTTTCATTTTCGCACCCCACTGTTCAGTCCAGTGCAACATTATCGCACCCTGCCAGTGTCTAGACTGCAAGAATGCCTCATTCTCGCACTATGCTCTACTACTAGGCTATGAACCCATTTGTAAAAGTTTTGGATCAGGCCTTCTTTTATTCTTGATGCCCAGATTGGTTTGTTCACCTGGGAAGAACTTCTTTTGCCAGTGTTTTGACTGTTTCTTGACTTCAAATCTTCCAGTTGATTAGTTTTTAGAGATCGAAAAATCTTCTTCATCATATTTTCCCATTTTTTACTTCTTGTCCTTTTACCAACGAGGGTATAATCTCGAATTCTGAGATCTGAGTGCTTGCCTAGTTATAAGTCTTTGATCGGATTGAAAGTTGGGATTATTATTTTCATAGGTTGCTTGTTGCTTGGAAATGTTCTTTGTCCATACACATTTGAAGAAACTTTTTCTTGTCAATTTTTATTTTTATCTCCATTGAAAGATTTGATTTGGGCGTTTATTGAGTATTGTTTTTTCTTTGGTTTCTTACCTTTTCCTAGCTCCATCCCTATTTTTGGCTTCTAAAAAAAATAAATTTAAAGCCTTGTTCTTTTAAGCAATCATTAAGAAAATATTGGCATTAAAAGATAACGAATAGTGAATTTACGTTATCCATGATTGTTTGGTACTGCATTTGAAAAGAGAATTGTACATCGTAGTTTGCATTGTTCCAGAAAAACTCCTTTCTCCCTATTGTAGATAGAATTCATCGAACGTAAGTTTGTATCATTCATTTCTATTTACACAAAGTTGGTTCTAAGTCTTACACAACACTGATTTCATCTCTGCCTGCCTCTTGAGTAACAACAACCTTTAATAATACTGCGCAATTTTAAAATACAACTAGTAACGTTTTCTAGGGCTCTTTTACACCAACATTCGATAGGCTAGAGCTTTGGAATAGGCAGTGAGACACACTCTCCAAAACACAAAACACATAATAATATCTTGTGATAGGGAGTGTCAAATTCCATTTGCAACATTTTTTCCTGGGAAGCCCTTCTCACACAAGGGTCAAACTTGAGGTCACATTGAGATTGACATAATTACTCACCCTGCTCTATTGATCTCGATGTAGAGATTGCACGTATTACGGGGGCGGCTTGAAGGTATACCCACAATGATGAGTGGAAGCCTCTCAAGTTGATTTCAGGCTAGATACCCTTCCCTTGCATGTGGATCGGACTGTCGACTATTTCCCCAGGCATCTTTGTTGTTTGTGGTAACCTTAGTAGCCTATCTTCTTAGTGTCTTACACAAGGTGACTGTGGAGGGGTAAGTCTTCACGGTACCTAGAATCAACATTGGCTAGACTCACTCGGGCTCCTTGGAGGGTATACCCACGATTATGTGTGGGATCTTGCACCAGGGTGTAAGTCTGTTAAGCAGGTCATCAATGTAACTTTTCCACCCCCACCTAGCCCCTTCTTGTCTTGACGTCGCGACATTGGATTTCATCACCAACTAGTGACTTCATAATTGGATGGTCCTGTTTGCTTGGTTTTGATTCCTATATTTTACTAGCACGTGTTGTTTGTTTACCTAATTTGGCCAAAAATTTCTTTCGTAATATTTTAACTCGATCACAATTGAAACTCCACATCATTCATGTAGAATGCAAGGCCTACCCCCAGAAGATCTGGAAGGTTCTCAACCCTTTCCTACCAACCCACCGGAGGGCTCTCCTCAACAAAGTGAAGTCCAAGACATTTCCACTCCACAAGTGGAAAGAACTAACTCTTTAGAACGATTTTGAATTACCAATTCTTGAGAGGACTTCCAACTTTCTCCTGACTCTGTGAGACATATTGTTCGAGTGAATTATTCCGGAGAAATTGTTGTTGCATCTTCTGGATTACCGACTGGACCTTTCACAGGACCTGAGGGCCAAGATCCTTTTTGGACTACTAGCATTTTTAGACGGGATCTCTTTGGCTCAGGAGAAGGCGTTGATATCATTGTCAGACCTGAATAGCCTGAAACATCCGATCCAAACGCAATACCTTTTACTACTACCTATTATTTCCCTGGTTCATATGATCCACCAACCAACCACATCTTGACTATCCCTCTTCAAATGGCCCATTATACAATGGTCCTAGATACTATGAGTCCTCACACCGAGATTACGGTGGCTAGCTAAGCTCCCATTGGCATGCTGCTTTCTCCTAGATTCACCCCAACACTTTCCCCTGGATATCATGCGTTGAATGCTGCTATTCCTGCTCCTACAGAAATCCCATCTGGGACTCCTAGCATTTCCACTCCTTCTGGGCACCATATTGTTCCTGGTTTCACTCCAACACTTATTTGACCCCCTTTCAGAGGACTTCTTCCATCCCCTATCAGAGGCAATGACCCTAGTGGCACCATATCGTCTTTCACACCTAATTACCTGATTCCTGTTGTTGGACAATTTCACCAAGGAGACCAAACCCAATCCCCTTTTATAGGACAAATCCCAATTGGGATGAAACCCCCGATTGTATAGAAACCCCCACCTACCCCACCCTATGGAAAAAACATACCTCCATCCTTGGCCTAGTATTGGAACTATCTTATCCAAAACAATCCCCACTCAACTGGGGGGAAACATCCTCAAGCTATCTCTTTCATACCCCCTAGTATATGCCAACCATATCCAGGTAAGTCCAATCCTATTTGGGGCTCAAATGCTCAACCCCACGCCCTTATTCAAGGGAACAACCCCAACCAATACAACCCTATAAATTACCTGCCTCCACACCAACAACCGAATCTGCCTGGATCTTCGCATTATATGCAAATTTCTTATGGTCCTACTAGTATACCTATGGGGCTCCCTCCCCAAAGTCACTAGTACCCACATGTGAATAGACAGTTACCCTTCTTAGCCACCCTATACCTCCTTGATATGTCAATAATTTTAAATGATCCCATCCATCACTCTCCTCAATGGCCTGTGATACCGGCCAAACTACCATCCAACATCCCTAAATTCAATGGTAAACTAGCAGAGGACCTGAACAATCATGTAATGAATTTTCACCTTTGGTGTTCATCCAACTCTTTGATGGATGACTCTATTCTTTTATTCCTATTTCAGTGAACTCTCACAGGTTCCGCCGTGAAGTGGTATATAGAATTACCATGAGGCTTCTTCACCGAATTCAACACCCTTGTTATGGATTTCCTCACCCACTACTTGTTATCGATTCGTTATGAAACGAGAACTGAAGTTTTCAGTTCTTTCAAACAAACCAAAGCCACTCATATCTCTGATCACATTCATGAGTGGCGACGAAGACGGCATCTCATCAAACTCAAACTTCCTAATTAGTTGTTGGCAGAGTGGTTCACGAAATCATTTGTGAATGACATCACTCGTGACATCTCCATGGGTGCAGTTGTCACAGAAGAACATGCAATCATTCGTGCTCAATACCTTGACCTCGTTTACTCACAAACAAGTACTCCTTACGACTTACTCCCTGATGCACCTCGTCCTTCTACTACTGCTACTTCAACTACTCCTACTACTTCTCATGTAGATGATGGTGTGATTGGCACTTTCCATGCCCAAACCCACTCCGCACAAGCCTCTAGCACCAACCCCAAATCCGTTGCTTCTAATGTTTAAAATGATCTATCTCCTACCCCTCCCACCGGTAAGGCTTATGAGGTGAAATTTGTTCAATCTACCCTTGCCGGAAAGAATAAATCCAAAAAAGGGAAGGGTAAGAACAAGGAGGATAAAAATAATCTACAATCTGAGAACACCAAAACACAACCTGTTGACGATAAGGATAAGCGCAAACCCTGATACCCTTGTCTTATCTTTGGTGATGATCACTACACTAAGGATTGTCTAAGACAAGCTGAGGCTACTAAGTTCCTTCAAGGGACCCCCGAAGCCTCCTACCCCAGCCGTGTTGTCCCAACCCTTTCCTTCTCAACAACAGGCACAATTGGTCATTCATGACCAACCTTCCCCCTCTACTACATCCTATGTATTAATGTGCACCAGTGATTAAAATAAGAATGACATCACACATACCACTCAAGCCAAATATTATTCTCATCCAAAGAGAAGGTTGATGAAATACCTACATCGTTGGTCCAAATCTCCCATGGCTCCACCTACCAACGATCCCCTTCATCTCAAACAACCGATCCTAGATACAGCTATTCACCCTCCCCCAAAGGGTGTTGTCTGAAAGTCTTCTTTCAATCCTCATGTGTGTGCTGCCCAGAACTACAATATCATAAAAGATTTGGCCCGAGAACCATCCGCTATGTCAGCCCTCGAAGCCCTCCAGATTTTGAAAGCTATTGGTGGAATTGACCCTACGGATACCAATTTAATAAGTTTTTACTTGGAATATCACATTCCAAATTTACCCCGTCAACTCTCATGTCAAATATAGGTTATATTCTCTGACAAGAACATTTGTAGAATGGTTATTGACGAGGGTGCCTCGACGTGTTTCATGTCTATTGCTTGTTGGAGAGACATCGACTCTCCTCCCTTAACCAAATCACACAACACACTCAAATATTTTAATGGCTTCGGATTTAAACCTTACAGTGTCCTCCCTTCGTTTCCTATTACGTTAGAAGGAAAACCGGTCAACGTAGAAGTCGAGGTCTTTGACACTCCTCTCGATTACAATATTTCACTTGGTCGTAGCTGGATCGATTCCATGCGTGCAGTTGTGTCCACTCTTTTCTATGTCGTACATTTCCCACATCAAGGAAAAATAGTTATGGTGGACCAATTGGCCTTCTTTAACTCTGATGCATGCACCAACAATGTACCATTCATTGCAAAAACACCCCCTGGATATGAGATTATTGGTGTGGGTCTTCCTAAAGATTCCCCTTTGATGGCTACTTTCCCCATTCCACCACCCAATGTTCCACATCCGTTTGTCATCTCGATTAACATGATTTCCACCTATGTTCGAGAAACTCCAGTGTTTTATGACCCGTGGATAGTACCCAACCCCGGTGATCGTCTTCGTTATGGTGACCAAATGCCTTTGAGTTCGGTCTAATCAGCTTATCAAACCATTCAATCGACAACCCCTTCTACCCCCTCTCTTGGTGATTCATATCCAGATCCATTCCATGTTATTTTTCTTATAGACGAGATAATTATGTCTGTTATGTCCATGGAAGACACCCCTTGGGACGATGGACATCATCGTTCCATTCTCTTCCTAGAACAACACATTGTTGAGAGTTACCAATCGATCTCGACTTCGTCGACCGTTTTCATCATTTCTACCATTCCCGAGTCTACACACGATATGTTTTACGAAGGGAACTTAAGTAATATCTCACCCACAATCCCCCTTGACATATCCATTAAACCTGGAGTTGTCGAAAATTTGAACATCGGAGCTTCGTGTTCCCATGACGAAGTTGTCACCTACAAGTCTCTTTTCCAAGAATTTTGTGACGTCTTCGCATGGAAATATGAAGAAATTCTAGGTATTGAACCCGATATTGTTGTACATGAGATTAAGACATACCCGGTTGCTAAACCTGTCCACCAACAACTTTGTCCGGTCCACCCGCGTAAAGAAGCCACCATCAATCTTGAAGTTGAGAAACTTCTTAAAGATGGCTTTATTTACCTTGTGGCTCTAACTGACTGTGTTTCCAATCTTGTTCCGGTTAACAAGAAACAAGGTATGATCCACGTGTCTGTTTATTATAGGGATATTAATAAAGATTTTCCTAAAGACAACTTTCCTACCCCCTTCATTGACCAGATCATCAATGACTGTGCCGGAAGTAAAATATTCTCTCTGATGGATAGTTTCTACGATTATAATCAAATCAATATCGTACCCACAGACCAACACAAGACCTCTTTTATTTGTCCTTGGGGCACTTTCGCCTACTGGAAACTACCCTTCAGTTTAAAGAATGCTGATGCAACTTTTCAACGTGCTATGTCTTATTCCTTTCATGATATAAATCACATTATGCAAGCATACCTCGATGACTTACTAGATCATTCCATGCATCGTGTCAATCATCCAACACACCTCCGAGCCATTTTCCTTCGATGTTGGTTTTACCGTATATGCTTAAATCCACACAAATATGTTTTTTGTGTAGAATCTGACCGACTTCTGGGCTTTATTGTTTCACATCAAGGGATAAGAGTAGATCCTTTGAAAGTTGAGGTGATTCTTAATATCCCTCCTCCTTCCTCACTCTGTCAGCTACAAGTTTTGCAAGGGAAGGCAAACTTTCTACGTCGCTTCATCACAAACTACACCCTTGGATTTACTCGACTGCTTAAGAAAGGTTCTGAGTTTGTATGGTGTTAGCACTTGGTAAATTTCCTAGAGGTTGAAAAAGAAGAAATCTACAAAGGTAACTTTATCCAACCACTTTTAAAGCTAGGATCTAGCCCTTCCAGCTTCAGAGAGGGATCTCTCTATATGATTTAGCTTTGTTTTTAATT
>ML778353.1:213169-243540 GCA_009831015.1 Picea engelmannii
TAATTAGAAAGTTCTCCATTTACTTTATTATTTAAATAATCCTCCTTGACTTTGTCACTTCACTTTATTATTTAAATAATCCTCTTTGATTTTGTCACTTCACTTTATTATTTAAATAATCCTCCTTGACTTTGTCACTTCACCTTAAATAATCATCTTTGACTTTGTCACTTCACTTTATTATTTAAATAATCCTCTTTGATTTTGTCACTTCACTTTATTATTTAATTAATCCTTTTTGACATTGTCACTTCACTTTATTATTTAAATAATCCTCCTTGACTTTGTCACTTCACTTTAAATAAACCTTTTTGACTTTGTCACTTCATTGTATTATTTAAATAATTTATTCTTTTCAAGCACTTTGACTTCTTTAACCTTTTGGGGCTTCAAGCCAACATATGATTTTCCCTCAACTTCGTAAGACCATAACTCTCAAACTATGAGGATTTATGTGACATTCCACATACCATCGGAAATGGCTTGACAAACACTATCCATATAAGATAGTTTCACTGACAAATTCATTGATATTCAGCTCATTATCCCATAACTAAGCATGGGTTCTCTAACCATAATTCTAGGATAACTCAACAGCAAAGAATCTTCCTGTGAGGGCTTTCAAAATAAGGGGATCACTTTGGAGTTCATCCATTTGTATAGCCATGAAAATACAATAACCACATTAGAGTTCACCATAAAGCGTCTTCCCGTGAAGGCTTTCACCATAAGGGGACCAATTTGGAGTTGATCCATTTGTACAACCATGACAAGACAATAATGAGTCATCTTTACATCAATCCAACAATACATCATACATCAATGAACACTCATTGATCCATCTTCATCTATGCATACAACTATGACTCCTCTTGACATCAATCCATTGACATCAAGGTCAATACATGATCCATCAATCACTACATCAATATACTATGACAAGACATTGTTCCTTTGATATCAATCTTTTGAAATCAATCCTTTGGCATCAATGACAACATTATCCAACAATATCCCCCTTTGGCATTGATGGAAATACCAACATTGATGTCAAAACCAATCATTGATTTCAACACCAATCATTGATGGAAACATGTAGACAAGGCATTGATCTACATAAATAGGCATCTCAATCACATCAATGTGACTATCTCTCCCCATTTGACAACAATGGAAAGGGTCATTCTCCCCTTGGGGATGCTCCCCCTACCTGAACTCTCCTTGGGGTTGCTCCCCCTGTTTGAATGCCTTTGATATTCCTATGAATAATATCTCCCCTTTTGAACAAGGGATATCACTCTAATGTAATGCTAAAAATATATAGCTCATGCTCCCCCTGTGACCATCGCTCCCATGGAACTATGCCTATGTTCTCTTTCTCCAAGTATAGGTCTCTATTTCAAGTATTTATATTTGCATCTGATAAATCTCTCCTCCTGGAATCATGGGAAGAAGAATGACTCCCCCTATATTCTCCGCAATATGAACAATATGCTACCACTATAATATGATTCTGCTACAAATGTTACTGCTCATTTGGAACATAGATCAATTGCTCTTTTTATGATGATCCTTGGACCTTCCCATGCATCAAATGCGTGTCATACCATACATTATAAAGAAAAAGATATGTCAACAATGAATAAAGAATCAGGAACACGACATCAACTAAGTACATCATGTGCCAACCATGCACAACACCCATGTACATCAAACATGTACATCAATACCATATCATATGCCATAAGATATCATCAATGAAGTGCATCAACCATATTCCTTTACCAACATGCCAACCATGTGCCTCAAACAAGTGTCATATCATTCATGATATGCCTCTACCAAGAACCAAGTGCCACAATCATGAATCTTAATCAATGAAGTGTTTTAATTATATCATCCATACATCAACAAGTGAACCAAACATTTATCACCACTTATACCAAGAAAGTGCATCAAACATGCACCAATACCACAACAAGATGAACTACAATTAAGATGTTTCCTCATGCATGTATGCCATATCCACCATACAACATGTGCCAATCATACTGCTAGTAGGTGCCTCTAACCATGTACCAAAAGTGTACCAATCATGAATCAACTATAGATCAAGCTATGACTCATCAATGATTTACAATATGACCACCTAATCAACTCATCAACTACATGTCCCACTATGTAGCCCATCCTCATGCCAAATGCATGAACCAAGATATCCAACAAATATGCATCTCACAACACATCATAAGATATATAAATGGAGCTCAAATATGTATCAACCATGTATCCCAACAGATCAACCTCAACCACCATTCACTATAGAAAATACTAAGCATACAATAATACATGTACTATAAGTGTGCCTCAATAGATCAATGACATCTCTAGCTAGCATCATCGTGATATATGCCATAAATAAAGTACCATATCTTCAATGTCACAACCATCATTGTTCCTCAACAGAAAAGTGTCTTAATCCACACTCTAGGGTTAGTACCATGCATCCAAGATAGTCTTTCAACACTCAATCATATATCACCACCATACATACAACAGTTATGTATGCCAATATCTAATCATGAAAACCTGTAACAAACCATGTTAGACCCTGCAACAAACCATGTCAGATCCTACAACACAAAGTTATACAATCATACCATGTTGTAACTCATATGTGTAGCCTTTTTCCAAGAATTTTTACCACAGATATGCGGTTTTCTGCACAGACCGCTCACATATGTACACAACCTATTCATAGGTTAGCTTGTGTATGTATGCAACCATTTGTTACACATTATTTTGGTCACTCTTGAGGTGTCTCTACAGTTATGTGTCCAGGCGCTCATAAGGACCTTTTACCTGAGAAAAGTGACTGTTGTCTTCTTCCATATAGCATATTTTTAAGAGGAGTTTGCAGGATGACTATGTTGTAGGGTGAGAGAATATTTATTCTTGCAGGTAAACCTATACCTAGCCTGCAAGGTGTTCACAGTTTGCTTTATAGGTAGGGTGCGAACCTGTTTTAAAGATTAAAAGGAAGAGAAAGTTATGAAGGTTCTAGAAGAGGATCTTCTAGAAAATGAGTTTGCATTCGCATGGTTGTCATCCTACTTACTTATCAGATTTAGTGGGATCATCCTCATCCCTTTAACCATCTCTCCTTCTCCTATATAATGAAGGGTTTATCAAGGAAGAGGTTAAGCAAGGTTGAATAGAGAATTGATGAAAGAATTGTGTGAGGAACCCTATTTGAATTGAAGCTTGAAGACTCCATTTGTCTATAAAGACATACTAGACCTTCTTCATGTAAGTGTAGAGAAAGTGTGTGTGTTGGAATCGAGGACCATTGAAAGGAAGCTTGTGACATCAAGTCGATCTAGTTGTATCTTCTACTTTCATTTAATATAATACAATGGCATGTCCCTTTCCCATAAAATCACTCTTATTTTATTGCATAACTCCTTGATCATATGCATAGGTTGACATTGAATATACTTTGTTATCTTCACTTTGGTTGGTTTTTGTTGTCTTGGACTTGATCTCACAAGAGCACCAGAGCGAAGTAAGAACAATAGAGACCTAAGGAAGCAATATAAAGGTATGTCACTCATTCTTTCTTGGTAGTAGATTCAATGATTGCAACTTAGAGAAAGAGTCATGTCATGTCCTATTTTTTTCTATATCCAGGTGGATCTAGGGAGATCTGTTAGTGTCTGCATATACCGATTTACCCTATAACAAAATTGGTGACTCTGCTGGCGATACAACTCATTTTTGTGGTTTTTTGTTGGTCATTTTCTCTTGGTCTACTTTTTTCATTGCCAAGCCATCTCTGAGTTTGTAGGAGACCCTTATAGACTCTCTAGACCTAGAAGTTCACCCAAAGTTTTTGTCCCTTTTCCAAATTTTCATAATTTACAAACCTTATCGCATTGTACCTCTCTGTAGCATGCGAGAAATTTTCATTTTCGCACCCCACTGTTCAGTCCAGTGCAACATTATCGCACCCTGCCAGTGTCTAGACTGCAAGAATGCCTCATTCTCGCACTATGCTCTACTACTAGGCTATGAACCCATTTGTAAAAGTTTTGGATCAGGCCTTCTTTTATTCTTGATGCCCAGATTGGTTTGTTCACCTGGGAAGAACTTCTTTTGCCAGTGTTTTGACTGTTTCTTGACTTCAAATCTTCCAGTTGATTAGTTTTTAGAGATCGAAAAATCTTCTTCATCATATTTTCCCATTTTTTACTTCTTGTCCTTTTACCAACGAGGGTATAATCTCGAATTCTGAGATCTGAGTGCTTGCCTAGTTATAAGTCTTTGATCGGATTGAAAGTTGGGATTATTATTTTCATAGGTTGCTTGTTGCTTGGAAATGTTCTTTGTCCATACACATTTGAAGAAACTTTTTCTTGTCAATTTTTATTTTTATCTCCATTGAAAGATTTGATTTGGGCGTTTATTGAGTATTGTTTTTTCTTTGGTTTCTTACCTTTTCCTAGCTCCATCCCTATTTTTGGCTTCTAAAAAAAATAAATTTAAAGCCTTGTTCTTTTAAGCAATCATTAAGAAAATATTGGCATTAAAAGATAACGAATAGTGAATTTACGTTATCCATGATTGTTTGGTACTGCATTTGAAAAGAGAATTGTACATCGTAGTTTGCATTGTTCCAGAAAAACTCCTTTCTCCCTATTGTAGATAGAATTCATCGAACGTAAGTTTGTATCATTCATTTCTATTTACACAAAGTTGGTTCTAAGTCTTACACAACACTGATTTCATCTCTGCCTGCCTCTTGAGTAACAACAACCTTTAATAATACTGCGCAATTTTAAAATACAACTAGTAACGTTTTCTAGGGCTCTTTTACACCAACATTCGATAGGCTAGAGCTTTGGAATAGGCAGTGAGACACACTCTCCAAAACACAAAACACATAATAATATCTTGTGATAGGGAGTGTCAAATTCCATTTGCAACATTTTTTCCTGGGAAGCCCTTCTCACACAAGGGTCAAACTTGAGGTCACATTGAGATTGACATAATTACTCACCCTGCTCTATTGATCTCGATGTAGAGATTGCACGTATTACGGGGGCGGCTTGAAGGTATACCCACAATGATGAGTGGAAGCCTCTCAAGTTGATTTCAGGCTAGATACCCTTCCCTTGCATGTGGATCGGACTGTCGACTATTTCCCCAGGCATCTTTGTTGTTTGTGGTAACCTTAGTAGCCTATCTTCTTAGTGTCTTACACAAGGTGACTGTGGAGGGGTAAGTCTTCACGGTACCTAGAATCAACATTGGCTAGACTCACTCGGGCTCCTTGGAGGGTATACCCACGATTATGTGTGGGATCTTGCACCAGGGTGTAAGTCTGTTAAGCAGGTCATCAATGTAACTTTTCCACCCCCACCTAGCCCCTTCTTGTCTTGACGTCGCGACATTGGATTTCATCACCAACTAGTGACTTCATAATTGGATGGTCCTGTTTGCTTGGTTTTGATTCCTATATTTTACTAGCACGTGTTGTTTGTTTACCTAATTTGGCCAAAAATTTCTTTCGTAATATTTTAACTCGATCACAATTGAAACTCCACATCATTCATGTAGAATGCAAGGCCTACCCCCAGAAGATCTGGAAGGTTCTCAACCCTTTCCTACCAACCCACCGGAGGGCTCTCCTCAACAAAGTGAAGTCCAAGACATTTCCACTCCACAAGTGGAAAGAACTAACTCTTTAGAACGATTTTGAATTACCAATTCTTGAGAGGACTTCCAACTTTCTCCTGACTCTGTGAGACATATTGTTCGAGTGAATTATTCCGGAGAAATTGTTGTTGCATCTTCTGGATTACCGACTGGACCTTTCACAGGACCTGAGGGCCAAGATCCTTTTTGGACTACTAGCATTTTTAGACGGGATCTCTTTGGCTCAGGAGAAGGCGTTGATATCATTGTCAGACCTGAATAGCCTGAAACATCCGATCCAAACGCAATACCTTTTACTACTACCTATTATTTCCCTGGTTCATATGATCCACCAACCAACCACATCTTGACTATCCCTCTTCAAATGGCCCATTATACAATGGTCCTAGATACTATGAGTCCTCACACCGAGATTACGGTGGCTAGCTAAGCTCCCATTGGCATGCTGCTTTCTCCTAGATTCACCCCAACACTTTCCCCTGGATATCATGCGTTGAATGCTGCTATTCCTGCTCCTACAGAAATCCCATCTGGGACTCCTAGCATTTCCACTCCTTCTGGGCACCATATTGTTCCTGGTTTCACTCCAACACTTATTTGACCCCCTTTCAGAGGACTTCTTCCATCCCCTATCAGAGGCAATGACCCTAGTGGCACCATATCGTCTTTCACACCTAATTACCTGATTCCTGTTGTTGGACAATTTCACCAAGGAGACCAAACCCAATCCCCTTTTATAGGACAAATCCCAATTGGGATGAAACCCCCGATTGTATAGAAACCCCCACCTACCCCACCCTATGGAAAAAACATACCTCCATCCTTGGCCTAGTATTGGAACTATCTTATCCAAAACAATCCCCACTCAACTGGGGGGAAACATCCTCAAGCTATCTCTTTCATACCCCCTAGTATATGCCAACCATATCCAGGTAAGTCCAATCCTATTTGGGGCTCAAATGCTCAACCCCACGCCCTTATTCAAGGGAACAACCCCAACCAATACAACCCTATAAATTACCTGCCTCCACACCAACAACCGAATCTGCCTGGATCTTCGCATTATATGCAAATTTCTTATGGTCCTACTAGTATACCTATGGGGCTCCCTCCCCAAAGTCACTAGTACCCACATGTGAATAGACAGTTACCCTTCTTAGCCACCCTATACCTCCTTGATATGTCAATAATTTTAAATGATCCCATCCATCACTCTCCTCAATGGCCTGTGATACCGGCCAAACTACCATCCAACATCCCTAAATTCAATGGTAAACTAGCAGAGGACCTGAACAATCATGTAATGAATTTTCACCTTTGGTGTTCATCCAACTCTTTGATGGATGACTCTATTCTTTTATTCCTATTTCAGTGAACTCTCACAGGTTCCGCCGTGAAGTGGTATATAGAATTACCATGAGGCTTCTTCACCGAATTCAACACCCTTGTTATGGATTTCCTCACCCACTACTTGTTATCGATTCGTTATGAAACGAGAACTGAAGTTTTCAGTTCTTTCAAACAAACCAAAGCCACTCATATCTCTGATCACATTCATGAGTGGCGACGAAGACGGCATCTCATCAAACTCAAACTTCCTAATTAGTTGTTGGCAGAGTGGTTCACGAAATCATTTGTGAATGACATCACTCGTGACATCTCCATGGGTGCAGTTGTCACAGAAGAACATGCAATCATTCGTGCTCAATACCTTGACCTCGTTTACTCACAAACAAGTACTCCTTACGACTTACTCCCTGATGCACCTCGTCCTTCTACTACTGCTACTTCAACTACTCCTACTACTTCTCATGTAGATGATGGTGTGATTGGCACTTTCCATGCCCAAACCCACTCCGCACAAGCCTCTAGCACCAACCCCAAATCCGTTGCTTCTAATGTTTAAAATGATCTATCTCCTACCCCTCCCACCGGTAAGGCTTATGAGGTGAAATTTGTTCAATCTACCCTTGCCGGAAAGAATAAATCCAAAAAAGGGAAGGGTAAGAACAAGGAGGATAAAAATAATCTACAATCTGAGAACACCAAAACACAACCTGTTGACGATAAGGATAAGCGCAAACCCTGATACCCTTGTCTTATCTTTGGTGATGATCACTACACTAAGGATTGTCTAAGACAAGCTGAGGCTACTAAGTTCCTTCAAGGGACCCCCGAAGCCTCCTACCCCAGCCGTGTTGTCCCAACCCTTTCCTTCTCAACAACAGGCACAATTGGTCATTCATGACCAACCTTCCCCCTCTACTACATCCTATGTATTAATGTGCACCAGTGATTAAAATAAGAATGACATCACACATACCACTCAAGCCAAATATTATTCTCATCCAAAGAGAAGGTTGATGAAATACCTACATCGTTGGTCCAAATCTCCCATGGCTCCACCTACCAACGATCCCCTTCATCTCAAACAACCGATCCTAGATACAGCTATTCACCCTCCCCCAAAGGGTGTTGTCTGAAAGTCTTCTTTCAATCCTCATGTGTGTGCTGCCCAGAACTACAATATCATAAAAGATTTGGCCCGAGAACCATCCGCTATGTCAGCCCTCGAAGCCCTCCAGATTTTGAAAGCTATTGGTGGAATTGACCCTACGGATACCAATTTAATAAGTTTTTACTTGGAATATCACATTCCAAATTTACCCCGTCAACTCTCATGTCAAATATAGGTTATATTCTCTGACAAGAACATTTGTAGAATGGTTATTGACGAGGGTGCCTCGACGTGTTTCATGTCTATTGCTTGTTGGAGAGACATCGACTCTCCTCCCTTAACCAAATCACACAACACACTCAAATATTTTAATGGCTTCGGATTTAAACCTTACAGTGTCCTCCCTTCGTTTCCTATTACGTTAGAAGGAAAACCGGTCAACGTAGAAGTCGAGGTCTTTGACACTCCTCTCGATTACAATATTTCACTTGGTCGTAGCTGGATCGATTCCATGCGTGCAGTTGTGTCCACTCTTTTCTATGTCGTACATTTCCCACATCAAGGAAAAATAGTTATGGTGGACCAATTGGCCTTCTTTAACTCTGATGCATGCACCAACAATGTACCATTCATTGCAAAAACACCCCCTGGATATGAGATTATTGGTGTGGGTCTTCCTAAAGATTCCCCTTTGATGGCTACTTTCCCCATTCCACCACCCAATGTTCCACATCCGTTTGTCATCTCGATTAACATGATTTCCACCTATGTTCGAGAAACTCCAGTGTTTTATGACCCGTGGATAGTACCCAACCCCGGTGATCGTCTTCGTTATGGTGACCAAATGCCTTTGAGTTCGGTCTAATCAGCTTATCAAACCATTCAATCGACAACCCCTTCTACCCCCTCTCTTGGTGATTCATATCCAGATCCATTCCATGTTATTTTTCTTATAGACGAGATAATTATGTCTGTTATGTCCATGGAAGACACCCCTTGGGACGATGGACATCATCGTTCCATTCTCTTCCTAGAACAACACATTGTTGAGAGTTACCAATCGATCTCGACTTCGTCGACCGTTTTCATCATTTCTACCATTCCCGAGTCTACACACGATATGTTTTACGAAGGGAACTTAAGTAATATCTCACCCACAATCCCCCTTGACATATCCATTAAACCTGGAGTTGTCGAAAATTTGAACATCGGAGCTTCGTGTTCCCATGACGAAGTTGTCACCTACAAGTCTCTTTTCCAAGAATTTTGTGACGTCTTCGCATGGAAATATGAAGAAATTCTAGGTATTGAACCCGATATTGTTGTACATGAGATTAAGACATACCCGGTTGCTAAACCTGTCCACCAACAACTTTGTCCGGTCCACCCGCGTAAAGAAGCCACCATCAATCTTGAAGTTGAGAAACTTCTTAAAGATGGCTTTATTTACCTTGTGGCTCTAACTGACTGTGTTTCCAATCTTGTTCCGGTTAACAAGAAACAAGGTATGATCCACGTGTCTGTTTATTATAGGGATATTAATAAAGATTTTCCTAAAGACAACTTTCCTACCCCCTTCATTGACCAGATCATCAATGACTGTGCCGGAAGTAAAATATTCTCTCTGATGGATAGTTTCTACGATTATAATCAAATCAATATCGTACCCACAGACCAACACAAGACCTCTTTTATTTGTCCTTGGGGCACTTTCGCCTACTGGAAACTACCCTTCAGTTTAAAGAATGCTGATGCAACTTTTCAACGTGCTATGTCTTATTCCTTTCATGATATAAATCACATTATGCAAGCATACCTCGATGACTTACTAGATCATTCCATGCATCGTGTCAATCATCCAACACACCTCCGAGCCATTTTCCTTCGATGTTGGTTTTACCGTATATGCTTAAATCCACACAAATATGTTTTTTGTGTAGAATCTGACCGACTTCTGGGCTTTATTGTTTCACATCAAGGGATAAGAGTAGATCCTTTGAAAGTTGAGGTGATTCTTAATATCCCTCCTCCTTCCTCACTCTGTCAGCTACAAGTTTTGCAAGGGAAGGCAAACTTTCTACGTCGCTTCATCACAAACTACACCCTTGGATTTACTCGACTGCTTAAGAAAGGTTCTGAGTTTGTATGGTGTTAGCACTTGGTAAATTTCCTAGAGGTTGAAAAAGAAGAAATCTACAAAGGTAACTTTATCCAACCACTTTTAAAGCTAGGATCTAGCCCTTCCAGCTTCAGAGAGGGATCTCTCTATATGATTTAGCTTTGTTTTTAATTTAGATATTAGGCTAGGTAAAGAAAACTGTAGGTTTTGTTGTCAAAGTGTTTTGAATTGGTTGAGACAGTCTACACATCCATTGGGATATGGGGTCTGTATTTAATTAAATATGAAATACAACCAAAAACGACAAAAGAAGACTTCCACAGGGTGAGATAATATACTCAATGGATCTTTTAGTAGCTTAAAGGATGGATAGAAGAAAAGATAAGAAATATAAATTCAACTAAGAAGCAGTTAATAATTTCTTAATTGAAAACATCAGAAGATAAACATTTAAAATCTTCAGAATCAGAAATAGGGTATCTAAGATAAATCCTGCAACATACGTTACTCTTAAAGATTAGTTTCAAAAAACTATATGATCACAAAGAAAGAAGAACATTCAACTTAGAAAATAAACATCACCACTGAATACACGCAAGAATCCTGTAAAAGTGCCTCATTTTTATTAATGGCAGATCTCTTCAAAAATAGTACAGTCTGATAGCGATAGGCTGTGCGAATCAACAATCCTCAATACTTGGAAAAGTGAAGTATTTATAATTCAAATTACAACCGTTCCTGTCATAACTGATCAGGACGTGCTAATTCTATTTTTAGACTAACTAATTTAACTAATCAAAATTTCTTGATGACTTGGTGCAACTGCAGGCGGAAATTCTGGGTAGACCGTTGATGAAGCCTTCACCTGACCTCATCTGACTAGACAGGTGACTGGACCTGGACAACTCATCTTCTAATCGAGAAGATCGCATGGTTCCTCCCGTCTAATATGACTAGGCACCATGACTTTGAGCAGTCTCCGATACACTTCATCCATTTCCGTATACTTAGCAAATGTGGGCATAGTGAGGAATATGTATCGAATCTCGTGTTGGATAATGATGTCCAACTGTAGGGCATCCAGGAATGCTCTGCTAGTGATGCTCCCTTGTATGCCAGAAAACTTTGAACTATCTTTAGACACTTCAAACAATCTCTTTTTGTAATCTGGGAGTGTCATCAGTTTATCATTAATCACCTTCAGATCGAGGAGGCCTTTCTTCTGGAGAGCCTCGATCTTGCTGAAGAACCTTTGTACTCCTTGGTCCATGACCTGAACCTTTTCTTCCAGATGAAGCATTAAACTTCTCTTGGTTAAAACCCTTTTTACCTCAAGTATGGTCTTTGTTCTATCCTCAATATTTAGTTCTTCTAGTTCTTCTCTGGTCTTGGAATTTAGGAACCTAATGATCTCATTTTCTTGTGTTGGCATGTCCCCCAATTCTACTCTAATATTCTCAATGGCCTGTTGGCTCCTCTGGACCAACTCATTCTGCTCAAACATAATTTGAATCATTGGCCATATCTCATTTATGGACTTTATGATGTCTGTCCATACATTCTCTTTGACCCCAGCCAAAGTTTTCCCTGCCACTGTTTGCTTTTGGAGCTGCTGTAACTCCTTCTTGAGTTGTTCAGTTACCTTCTTTTCTTTGGATAGGCTTGTCTGGAAGGAAGTTTTGAGCTCTTGGAGGTTCTCAAATTCCTTCTTAAGTCTACTGATTTCTGTCTCTTGCAGGTTCATCTTCTCCATGGATTTGGCAAGGTCGGTTGTCCCTTCTTGTGGTGTCACTGGTGTTGCAAACGGGCTTGATGTCACTGTTGCTGTGCTTGCTCCTGAGATAGGAATGGCACTCAATGGAATGACTTCCATTTTCTTCATATGCTCCTTCTATTTTAGTAATCTCTCCATATCAGCCTCCATCTCTTTGAGTTGTGCATTCTTCTCCATGAGAAGCTTGAGCATTTCATCCTTCTCGCCTTCCTTCTCTGCTATCTCCTTAGCCTATGAGTCTTCTCTGGGCGGGAGGTTCAACTGTTTTCTCAAGGAAGCGATGTCGGCATTCTTTTTCTTTATCATCTCCTCTGTATCTTTGACATTCGAAGGATCGTAGCCGATCTTGAGGACAAACTCCTCCAAAGTTTTGATTCTGTTTTCCTTCGCGAAAGAAGATATCTTCTCCAGCTTGAGCTGCGTTTGAGCGTTGTTCAATGATACCTGAAATTTTGCTGCAAAAGATGAAGCATGTGCCAATGTGTGGAAAACCATCTCCCCCGTTTGTTTGTGCAGATCCATCTGATCTGTTGAGTGAACGTCCTTCACCTAGAATTCGAAGGTGGCCCTCTTGTAGTCTGAGATCACCTTGGGATCCGGTACCTGCGCTTGGAGGTAGGCCATGTGCATCCTACCCTTTTCTGTGTAAAATGCAAACGACGGCTTGTGCTGCGCAGTTGACGACTGCTTTTCAAACTAGGCATAAGTACTGTTGGTGAGGGTCTGGTTCTTTTTCTTGATCAACTCATACTTCTAAAAAATGCCCAACTTGGGCCCAGTCTTGCCTGGCTGAGTGTTCAGGGGAGAATCTGAGGATTTCTTCGGTACTGCTAAGGTGATTTATTTATGCTGGCTCGAATCGAAAGATGGAATGACAGGCTTGTTTACTATGGTAGGCAAAATTTCTAATTCTCCAGTTGGACCGGGAACTGTGGTTGTTTTTGGCCTCTTAGTATGCGACTGGAACTCTTTGGACGACACCTCCGTGACAGGTGGAGATGATTCTTGTCGAGGCCTCTTTTCTTGTATGACCTATGGTGTACTAGTTGGTGGTACAATGATCGGGGGAACCTGCTATTCCACTTCGATCAAGGTGCCAGGCACCCACACTGTCTGATTTGCAAATTTTTCGATCTCGGGCTTGGACTCATGCACATACGGGATGTTCTTATTTTTCACCCTCATTTCTGAAATGATCCCACATGGATCATAGTGCCATGGGAAGCTTAAGAAAAACTTCATCTCTCTTAGCATTCAGTCCACTTCTTCTCCGGTGCCACGACTGTTACAGATGAAAGAGCCTATCTTCCCCTTGATGCGCAGCTGCTGCTTTTTCTTCAATGAGACGAAATGAATGTCGTCTGAATTCACGATCTGCCTAATATACTCTAATGTAAAGATTCTTACCGACACGTACTTTGGTAGCTTGTAGGGTGCCAATTCGCACCCGAAAACTCTGATCTCAGTGTGGTTTTGATACAGGTACCAGTCTCTTGTCTTTGCATTGTCCGAGAGATGCAGAATTCTCTGGTCCTCGTCGTTTATACGTGGATCAGGCCTTCCACTCAACATGCTTACCACAGGGTGGTAGAAAATATCGATGAATGCCTTGAAGCTATACTCTGTGGAGTTTTGCTTCAACAAAGATGTCCATGCTGTGACTGGCTAAGGCCTTCCATATGCGTCCGTTTTATGCATGGAGAAACTGAATTTATCTGCTTGAAAGTAAATGAACATGTATGCCAGTATAGAAGAATATTTGAACATGCCCTCCATGCCAAAATTCACGAACTGATCGTGAATATTTTCGGCCAAGAAGGTGCTGTAATCAAACTGTGTTGTAGGTTTTTCATCATTGGAGAAAATGGATAGAAAACCCAGGATGGGCTCATCTACCCACTGGTCGGAATAGTAACCTAACAGGGCACAAAGAGAGGAAATGACTTGGTTTCCCTTGGTGGAGAACATGGATGAAGGATAAGGGGGATTGGTGCAAGGGAATTGAGCGGAAGTGGGAAGGAAAAGATCGAATATTTGAGCTCTTTGGGGAAAAGTCATCTTCTGGTATAACTCAGTAAGGATTTCTAGGTTGAAAGGGGATGTAGATTCAGCACGGAGAATTTTCATCATCTGGTCTATGTCTTCGGGAGTGACGAAGAACAGGCTGTCTCCGGATGAGGATACGACGGCTCGTTGTTCGGGAATATAGTGATCTTGGCATTTCAGCGCGAATTTAGGGAAATGGTGGATCTGGGGAAAAAGGTAAAGGGGTAAATTGGACTCCTAGAGCCCAATTTCATCACTCTGGTCCAGGAAAACCTCCCGGAGCCATGATTGGAGGTCTGAAAAATCGAAATCGCAAATGGTATCTGCGATTAGTCGGTCTTTGTCGACCAATGGGATTTTTTCCAAGTCGACAAGAGGCGGGAGAAAAGGATTCTCCTCTCCTTCTTCTTGTCTTGGCTTTGGCGCCATCTCTTGCAACAGTACCTGCAATAAAAACTAGGTTAGTGGGGTCGACTGACAGTGGATGAAGGTGATGGAAAAAGCAATGGAGGCGTAAGAGGTAAAACTTTCTGGTGCGATGGACGAATAGTGAATGAAGGGGGGAAAAGGGTAGTTTTATTTAAAACTGGGGCCGGTTGGGTGCGGGAGATAGGTCAACAAGATAACGGGTAGGTTATCCCGTAATAAATGGACAACGGGCCACTTGGGGGTGAGATGGTAGGTGACGGTGGCCAAAACATACGGACGGGTGACGTGGATGCTAGGGATTGGAGGTAAAAGTCGTAATAGGGGGGCGGTCATGAGTGAAAAGGGAAAAGGACTGACAACAGGGACTGACAACAGTTATGGGATGGGACATAACTTGGGAACAAGTGGCATCAGTGGAAGATGATGTCCCTGAGTGATGGAGGGCTTCAGATGGAATATGGGGAAAATACTTGAGGACCAATAGATTTGTGCCACCTATGACCAGGGGCCTGCTGGAGGGAATATCCATTCTGGACCCCCCCTTTGATTAAAGGCAGAACATCAGGGGGGGGTCCGAAAATTTTTTTAGACCGTTGATTTGTGCGCTTGTTTCCAGGCCATAGATCTTCGCATGCTCTTTAATACCCATTCTGGACCCCCCCCCTCCCTCCATTAAAGGAAGAATGGATGGGGGGGTCCAGAATCAAATCTAGACCGTGGATTCACACGCTCGTTCTGGGCCGTCCAGATCTGCGCAAATCTTATCAACGATTCCGGACCCCCCCCCCGGTTAAAAGCAGAACGATCAAGGGGGTCCAGAATGCTTTGTGTGCCATAGATCTGGGCACCACGATTTGGACCGCTGATAAGTGTAGGAAATATAAATCAGGAGTGGAAAAAATGTGTTGGAAAAAATTTAGGATAGGTGCATCTTATGGGTTTTTTCCCAAATTTTCACATAGACACCACCAAGGGACTTCGACCAAATTATCCTTTAGGCATTTGAGACATGGTGCAACATTTTTCATCAAGTTAGTTTTATTGGGGTGAAACAAATGAAGCAACTAACCTACATGATAACCTATATTCCTAGGACAATTAACCCAGTTTAAACTGTTGGGTTAAGAGATTACTCTACCTAAGGGCTATCTGACCAGGATTAGACAGTCTGGTCAGATTTATTCACTAATCTAACCTAAGGGCTATCTGATCAGGATTAGACAGTCTGGTCAGATTTATTCACTATCATATCAACATTAAATTTAAAAATAACTTGGCCATGCTTGAAAGGTATGACCAAGCTACTCTTATTGCATGGGGATTTCATTTCAATTCTTTTATGCCCTCTTTTTCTTTTATTTTTCTTTTTTTTTTCCTTTTTTTTTTCCTTTTTTTTCTTTTTTTTTTTCTCAAATTATTTGCAGAATGAAAAATCATTTGTCAACAAAAACACTAGATACAGATAATATCCAATTCACAAGTTGATTTCCATAATTTATGGGGTGATAACAACGACTCCACCTGGGGATGGTACTTCCCTGTGAATTGCCAAGAATCCTGATTCTTGTCATTCTAAAATTTTTTGCCTAGCAACCTTCGTTGGTTTTATTCTCAGCAAAAATGTGAAAAACAATGATCAGCAGCTTAGGGCCTTCTCTTCGGGCTTCAACCAACTAACTAATGTTCTTCACTCAGAAAATGCAAGTGAAAACTGAAAATTTAAAATGGTATTTACAATGGAGAGTGGCAATCTGAATCTTCTACTGAGGTGGTACATAATGTTTCAGCATTCTTCCATTCACAGGTGCTCCTGGCAGATCTAACCCATCAACATTATTTAACAAGAAATCATTGTCTCCCCTGAAAGCTTGGATCATGTACGGACCAGTCCACAGATTACTAAATTTTCCATGCTTTCCCTTGTCTTCATTTCTAGCGTCCCATTTCAGCACCAAATCTCCTAACTCGAAATTATCTTCCTTGGTTTGTTTGTCAAAGATTTTCTTGATGCTTCCTTGGACTACCTCAGTCTTGTTGAAAAATTCTTCTCTGGTCTGTTGTAAATGGATCATCTAGTTGATCCTTCTTTGTGAGTCATTTGGCTCAGCTTGTACCTCTTGAAGCAGCTTCATCACAGGGACTCCTAAAGAAGTGCGGAAAACTGCCTCTGTACCATAGACCAGCTGGTATGGTGACATACCAATTGACCTTTTGGTGGTCAGCCTGTCTGCCCATAAAGCAAACACCAACTTATTGTGCCATGATTTCTTGTTTTCCTGCAATGTTTTCTTGATGATATTTACCAAATTTTTGTTAGAAGATTCCACTAACCCATTACCCTGAGGGTAGTAGGCTGTGGAATGCCCCAAACCAATCTGATACTGGTTTCAAAAATCTATGAGTTTCTTCGACCGAAAGGCAGCTGCATTGTCAGTTATAATCTTTCTAGGACAACCAAAATGAGACAAAATATTATTTTCAAGAAATTTGATAATAACAGAGTCAGTGGCTTGCCTGCTTGGTACTGCCTCGATCCATTTAGTAAAATAATCGGTGGTAGTAAGAATCCACCTGTGTTGGCTTGAAGAAGGGGGATGTATTTCTCCAATGAAATCAAGTCCCCATTGCTGGAAAGGAGCCTTAAATGAGATCAGTTTCAGAGGTAGAGGAAGGAGTTTCCTTTTGCCTTCAAACAGTTGACACTGTTGACATGCTGTTACTTTCTGATGCACATCGGTGAATAGGGTGGGCCAATAGAATCCAGCTCTGAGTATTTTATTGGCTGTGACCTTCCAGTTCAAATGGCCACCATATTCTCCTGCATGAAACTCTTGCAAAACTTTATTATCTTCATCTTTTAATAAACAATTTAACAAAATTCCTGCAAGATCTTTCCAATACAAATTGCCTTCTAGAATACAGAATTTCAAAGCTTTCAACTTCAAAAATCTAGCTTTAGTTTTAGTCAAACCAGGGGGAGCTTGTAAATTTTGCAAAACGAAAATAAGGTCTGCGTACCATGAAGAGTTTAGAAATACCTCTCTCACGTTTGGAGTCTACATCTCTCTCGGTTCATCTGCCACATCTAGAAAATTAATGTCAAGAGCATGAAAGTTAGATTCAACCATTAATTTAGCAAGGCCTTGACCTTTAATTAGTTTGGTTGGATTAATCTCTATATCGTATTCTAAAATAGCAGCAATCCATCTTCCCCTTCTTCCATCAGGGTTGTCCTATGTTAAAATGTCTTTTACTACCGCGTTCAGAACATATGCTATGGTGTGAGAATGGAGGATGTAGACCCTAAAGTCTTTTATGGATTTTACCAGAGGAAAAGCTTGCTTCTCCATGATCTTATAATTCAGAGAAGCATCTCTCAATGATTTACTAAAGAAAGCTATGGGTTTTTCATACCCTTCGTTGTTCTTTTGTAGTAACACCGCTGCTATAGTATGCTCGGATGCGAAAGAAAAGAGATAGAAATATTTAGTAAAATCGGGACTGATCAAAACTGGGGCTTCTGTGAGGACCTGCTTGACTTGCTCGAAGGATTGTCTAGACTCAGAGTCCCACTTTATTTTTACATATTTTTTAAGCATGCTTGTAATGTTTCTTAGGAGCTCGGCCAGATTGGGAATGAATCTTCGTAGAAAGTTATTTTTTCCGATAAAAGACTGAAGTTCTTTGAGGTTTCTTGGGTGTTCTAAATTTAGTATGGCCTCTATTCTGCTGGGATCTATTTTGATTCCTTCCTTTGAGATGATATGTCCCAGTAGTTTGCCTTCTTCTAACCCAAAAAGACATTTCTTAGGACTTAAAGAAATCCCCAACCTTCTACATTTCTCGAAAACTCGTCTAAGGTGCCGCAGGTGTTCATCATCAGATTGGGAAAACACAGTCACATCATCTAAATAAATGACAATAAACTTACTTGATTCTTCCACAAAAGCGATATACATTGCCCTCTGGAATGTGGCTCCTGCGTTCATCAGACCAAAAGGCATATTCACATACATGAAAGTGCCCCATGGTGTGGTGAAAGTGATTTTTTCTTGATCGTCCAGGTGAACTAGGACTTGGTTGTAGCCCGAGAAACCATGCAACAGAGATATCCGACTGGACCCGACAACTCTTTGCAGGATGTGGTCCATCTTCGGCAAGGGGTAATTATCCTTTAGCGATGCTTTGTTCAGATTTCGAAAATCTATGCAGAGTCTGATTTCCCCGGTTTTCTTTCGTGTAGGGACCAGATTAGAGACCCACTTGGAGAAATGCAATGGAGCTATGATCTTGGCATCGTACATTTTCTTGATTTCTTTTTCTATCAAAGGGAGAAACTTGGGATTTATCCTCCTAAGCTTCTTCCTAAAAGGTTTTTGGTCTTCTTTTATTGGGATCCTGTGTTGTATGATGCTGGTATCATAGGCTTTCAAATCTTCATAGCCCCAGGAAAAAACATCTGAATATTCTTTGAACAACTCAATGTATTTGAGCTTTTGTTCTAGGGGGTAATGATTTGGATAGTTTGACCATCCTAGGTTTCTCTTCAGTCCCTATATTACAGTCTTCTACCTCTTGTCCATGGGATTCTATTTTTGGTTTCTTGGCTACATCGTCACTGTCAAACAAGTCTTCTAAAGGAACAAGACCTCTAGGCAAAATATTGCTTTTCAACTGTAAAATGTCAGCGTCCAATTCATCATCGCCTAATTCTTCTGACTCTACTGTATTTACACTATCAATTTCAAAATCCAAGCTATTTACATTTTCATCTTCATTATCTAAATCTATATTAGTACATTCAAAATCGTTTTTGCCCTGCAGAAAGCCCTCTATCTGATCATCATTTCCAAACACCTGCCAGTACCTGATATTGTCGGGAACGGTCGGTCTGCATTTCACTTCAACAGTATATGGGCGAGTTGGGTGGAAAGGAATCTTACAGGTGGCTGCTGACGTAGCCAATCCGTCGGCCAGAATGTTCTGTCCTCTCGGCATTACCTGCAAGTCAACCTCATTAAAACACCTTAAAGCATCAAGAAAAATGTTCCTATAAGCTCTGAGACGTGGGTGTTTCGCAGCGTACTCACCTTTGACTTGCTTGATTATTAATTCAGAGTCACCGCTTACCATTATCTGTTTAGCACCAACTTTTTTCAAAAGCTTCAGACTGAGCATCAAGGCTTCATACTCAGCAATATTGTTGGTACATTGGAAATTTAGCTTGTAAGAATGGTTTTCTGAATACCTGTTTCTGTGATTATGCAACCAGACTCCTACTCTTGCTCCTTCTTTACTCACAGCTCCCTCAAAATCCATGCTCCATAAGTCAGCGGGTAACTCTTCAGTTATCACGTTCTTCATATTTTCCACCTCAATGTTTTCTGGGCCTTCATCTTGGCTAGATGTGTCTTCAATCAGCTGAGTATCTTTCTCCTCAGTGTCACCATCAGTGTACAAGATGAACGAATATAAATCAGAATGTGTAGAGTAGAGGGGGTAATTGTGCAGTTTCTCTTGGCTGCTGACCATGTACTTCATCAATGTTTCTCTGTATAGCCTCCTCTGTTGCCCAAACACTGGGATAGTAGCATAAGATATATCCAAGTGCAGGGTTCCTTTCAGCTTCGCCCCCCAATACCGGGATAGTAACATTCCATACTTTGGAGGGATGTCTGCAACCACCACATCCATTACCATTCTCTTCGTAGGAATCTGAACCAAGGTGATACATAGATCTTTGATCAAACCAATACATTTCACTTTGTTAGAGTCAAAGGAGTGTAAATCTTTGTATGGTCTAGTGACCTCCGGTCCCAGTTTCTCCATCACTGATTTGGGCATCAGATTGTGGGAGGTGCCTGAATCCAGCATAGCGTTATGCAAGATCAAGTCCTGTATGTTCAGACTGATGTAAAACAGAGCCACCTCACCAGTATCATCTCGACCATCTACTTCAGGTCCGAAAAGACGCTCGGGTCTATCATTTGTAAGGTTCATAGTGTCTGAATGACTTGCGGATCCAATGGTTAAGGCCTTTGTGCCTATGTCAGGTTCAATAGCCAATGCTTTAATCACCTGTGAATGATAACCGTCGTTGTTCATCAACTCTGTAAGTGGGATGGGAATTTTTATTTTGGCCAATTCCCCCTCCATGCTAAAGGGTGTAGGAGCTCTGCCTTGACTCATCAATTCTTATTTGTCCACCATATTATTCTGCTCAGAAGTACTAGGTGGCTTAATAGGTGAAACCTCGGGCTGTGATGGCCTTTTCAGAATGGTGATTTTCTTCTTCACAGGAGCGTCGACATTATTCTTCTCAAGAGTCTTCTCGGCAGTAGTCTTTCCTGGCGATTTCTTCTCAGGAGTTTTCTTAGCAGTTGGCTCAGGGGTATTCTTGGTCTCGACTACCTTCTGTGTTTGAGTCGTCTTTTTTGGAGAATTCCCTTCATTCTTCTTACTCCAAAGATTGTACTGACAGTGTACCTCTAAAATAGCATTTTCAAAGGCCTGTTGTTCTACATCTTCGGCTTCTTCACTTACTTTGGTTTGGTTGAGAAGGAATAGTTCCTCCTCTTCTTGGGTAAGGAAAATAGCTTCATTGTCATGAATGCCCATGAGGTTGATGTGAGTGTCTTCCAATTCCTCTATCACCTCCCCTCCTTCATCAACATAGTTTTCCTGCAGGGGAGGTCTGATCTGTTGATCTGGGCCCCTCTGCTCTCTTTGATCTCTAGGGTCTCTTTGTCTGATCTGAGGAGGGTTTCTCCTGATGTTGGGATTCTGAACCTGAGGAGTAGGTGCATTGTCTCTTGGAGGATTTATGTCTGACACAGTCATTCTTTCCAGCATTAGTTCCATTGTTCTGGTCAAAGAATCTGATCTGGAATCTGTGGTCGACGTGGAAGGTTCTTCTTTGATAGTGACTCTCCTTTCTGACCTCTGACGTGCCCTTTTTGCCAAAATATTGGCCTCCACACTTATATCACTTTTTTTCATGTCTGCTAAGGTGGTAGAGTTTCTTTCTCTTAATTGGTATGACATATCAGCATCAAATCCATCAGGGAATTTTATCAACGCCAGCCCCTGTGGAGGTTTAATTTCAGCTGGAATTGCATTGTACAGGTTATTAAAATAGGTGTAGTAATCTTGTACTGTCTCACCTTGATTTCTTCTTATAGTCTCGTATTCTGAAAATATCTGGAGAGGGTTTTTCTTTACCTCCCATTTGTCAAGAAAACTTCTTTGGAACGCGACAAGGTCAGGGACTGAGGCGGCGGGTAAAGCTTTGCACCATTTCTTGATGTCTCCTGTCATACTTTGGGCGAACAGTCTCATTTGAACGTCAACTTCGTCAACTTCTTGAAAATCAAAGTAGTCGTTCATTTTGTCCACATGTTGTTGGGTGTTTAAATGTCCTGTTGCATCGAACTGTGGAAGTCTTGTCTGGTAATCTTGGGGCATGGCATGCAGCGGCGCACCCAACACCAGAGGAGCATATCGAGCGGCCATGATGAGTAGAGGAGGTGGGACAACAACTTGGATGGTCGGCAAGGTAGTGACTGAAAGTGACGACGAGGACGAGGAGGGACTGGATAGTAATGAGAGAGTGATCTGAGGTTTAGTCATGGGAGACAGAACTTCGGGGGTTTTAGGTTGCAACACAGTTGGATCAAAGATGATTTCAGTCACGAAACTGTCAGACTGGGTTCTAACGAGACTTCGCAGTGGAAAAGTATCGAGGTCAAAGTTTTTAGAGGCAGCTGGTTTCTCTGAAAAGGAAGGAGACTTATGAAAGGGAATATGACTCACTGAACTGGCAGCTAAGGTCTTTCGCCTGAGCAACTATTAGGGATTATCTATCGCTGTTGAGGGTTCTGGGTCTGGATGAGATCGAGTGTGAACTTTCTTGGGAGCCATAACTCTTTTTGGCTTATATATATATATATATATATATATTGTAATTTTGCGAGTCTGAAAATAATTTGTACAGATTTAATCAACCTCTAAATATTACTTTCTTCTCAAATTTGAACTTTTTTTTTGGGGAAAGAAAATATGAAATTATCAATTTTTAGTTCTCCCCAGTATGGTCGCCATTATGTTAGCACTTGGTAAATTTCCTAGAGGTTTAAAAAGAAGAAATCTACAAAGGTAAATTTATCCAACCGCTTTTAAAGCTGGGATCTAGCCCTTCCAGCTTCAGAGAGGGATCTCTCTATATGATTTAGCTTTGTTTTTAATTCAGATATTAGGATAGGTAAAGAAAACTGTAGGTTTTGTTGTCAAAGTGTTTTGAATTGGTTGAGACAGTCTACACATCCATTGGGCTATGGGGTCTGTATTTAATTAAATATGAAATACAACCAGAAATGACAAAAGATTACTTCCACAGGGCGAGATAATATACTCACTAGATCTTTTAGCATCTTAAAGTATTGATAGAAGAAAAGATAAGAAAGATAAATTCAACTAAGAAGCAGTTAAGAATTTCTTAATTGAAAACATCAGAAGATAAACATTTAAAATCTTCAGAATCCGAAACAGGCTATCTAAGATAAATCCTGCAACATTCGTTACTCTTAAAGATTAGTTTCAGAAAACTATATGATCACAAAGCAAGAAGAACATTCAACTTAGAAAATAAACATCACCAGTGAATACACGGAAAAATCCTGTAAAAGTGCCTCCTTTTTATTAATGGAAGATCTCTTCAAAAATAGTACAGTCTGATAGTGATAGGATGTGCAAATCAACAACCCTCAATACTTTGAAAAGTGAAGTATTTATAATTCAAATTACAACCGTTCCTGTCATAACTGATCAATACGTGCTAATTCTATTTTTAGACTAACTAATTTAATTAATCAAAACTGTTGGATGACTTGGTGCAACTGCACGCGAAAATTATGGGTAGACCGTTGATGAAGCCTTCGCCTGACCTCATCTGACTGGACAGGTGACTGGACTTGGATATCTCATCTGCTAATCGAGAAGATCGCATAGTTCCTCCCATATGATATGACTAGGCACCGTGACTTTGAGCAGTCTCTGATACACTTCATCCATTTCCGTATACTTAGAAAATGTGGGCTTAGTGAGGAATATGTATCGAATCTTGTGTTGGATATTGATGTCCAACTGTAGGGCGTCCAGGAATGTTATTCCAGTGATGCTCCCTTGTATGCCAACAAACTTCGAACTGTCTTTAGACACTTCAGACAGTCTCTTTTTGTAATCTGGGAGTGTCATCAGTTTATCATTAATCACCTTCAGACCAGGGAGACCTTTCTTCTCGAGAGCCTCGATCTTGCTGAAGAACCTTTGTACTCCTTGGTCCATGACCTAAACCTTTTCTTCCAGCTGAAGCATTAAACTTCTCTTGGTTAAAACCCTTTTTACCTCAAGTATGGTCTTTGTTCTTTCCTCGATCTTTAGTTCTTCTAGTTCTTCTCTGGTCTTGGAATTTAGGAACCTGATGATCTCATTTGCTTGTGTTGTCATGTCCCCCAATTCTACTCTAAGCTTCTCAATGTCATGTTGGCTCTTCTGGACTAGCTCATTCTGCCCAAACATAATTTGGATCATTGGCCATATCTCATTTATGGACTTTACAATGTCTATCCATACATTCTCTTTGACCTCAGCCAAAGTTTTCCCTGCCACTGTTTTCTTTTGGAGCTGTTGTAACTCCTTCTTCAGATGTTCAGTTACCTACTTTTCTTTGGATAGGCTTGTCTGGAAGGAAGTTTTGAGCTCTTGGAGGTTCTCAACTTCCTTCTTAAGTCTGCTGATTTTTGTCTCTTGCAGGTTCATCTTCTTCATGGATTTGGCAAGGTCGGTTGTCCCTTCTTGTGGTGTCACTGGTGTTGCAGACGAGATTGTTGTCACTGCTGCTGTGCTTTCTCCTGAGATAGGAATGGAACTCAATGGAATGACTTCCATTGGCTTCATCTGCTCCTTCTCTTTTAGTAATCTCTCCATCTCATCCTCCATCTCTTTGAGTTGTGCATTCTGCTCCATGAGCATCTTGAGCATTTCGTCCTTCTCGTCGTCCTTCTCTGCTATATCCTTAGCCTGTGAGTCTTCTGTGGGCGGGAGTTTCAACTATTTTCTCAAGGAAGCGATGTCTGCATTCTTTTTATTTATCGTCTCCTCTGCAGCTTTGACATTCGAAGGATCGTAGCCGATCTTGAGGACCAACTCCTCCAAAGTTTTGATTCTATTGTCCTTCGCGAAAGAAGATATCTTCTCTAGCTTGACCTGCGTTTGAGCATTGTTCAATGATACCTGAAATTTTGATACAGAAGCTGATGCATGTGCCAATGTGTGGAAAACCATCTCCCCCATTTGTTTGTGCATATCCATCTGATCTACTGGGTGCACGTCGTTCGCCTAGAATTCAAAGGTGGCCCTCTTGTAGTCTGAGATCACCTTGGGATCCGGTACCTGCGCTTGGAGGTAGGCCATGTGCATCCTAATGTTTTCTGTGTCAAATGCAGACAACAGCCTGTGCTGCGCAGTTGACGACTACTTATGAAACTGGGCATAAGTACTGCTGGTGAGGGTCTGGTTCTTTTTCTTGATCAACTCGTACTTCTCAAAAATGCCCAACTTGGGCCCAGTCTTTCCTGGCTGAGTGTTCAGGGGAGAATCTGAGGATTTCTTCGGTACTGCTAAGGTAATTTCTTTATGTTGGCTCGAACCGAAAGATGGAATGACAGGCTTGTTTATTGTGGTAGGCAGAACTTCTAATTCTCCAGTTGGACCGGGAACTGTGGTTGTTTTGGGCCTCTTAGTATGCGACTGGAACTCTTTGGACGACACCTCCGTGACAGGTGGAGATGATTCTTGTTGAGGCCTCTTTTCTTATCTGACTTGTGGTGTAGTAGTTGGTGGTACAGTTATCGGGGGAACCTGTTGTTCCACTTCGATCAAGGTGCCAGGCACCCACACTGTCTGATTTGCAAATTTTTCGATCTCGGGCTTGGACTCATGCACATACGGGATGTTCTTATTTTTCACCCGCATTTCTGAAATGATCCCACATGGATCATAGTGCCATGGGAAGCTTAAGAAAAAATTCATCTCTCTTAGAATCCAGTCCTCTTCTTCTCCGACGCCACGACTATTGCAGATGAAAGAGCCTATCTTCCCCTTGATGCGCAACTGCTACTTTTTCTTCAATGAGATGAAACGAATGTCGTTTGAATTCATGATCTGCCTAATATACTCTAATGCAAATATTCTTACCACCACGTACTTTGGCATCTTGTAGGGTGCCAATTCGTACCCGAAAACTTTGATCTCAGTGTGGTTTTGATACAGGTACCAGTCTCCTATCTTTGCATTGTCAAAGAGATGCAGAATTCTCTGGACCTCGTCGTTTATATGTGGCTCAGGCCTGCCACTCAACATGCTTACCACAGGGTGGTAGAAAATATCGATGAATTCCTTGAAGATATACTATGTGGAGTTGTGCTTCAACAAAGATGTCCATGCTGTGACTGGCTGAGGCCTTCCATCTGCGTCCATTTTCTGCATGGAGAAACTGAATTTATCTGCTTGAAAGTAAACGAACATGTACTCCAGTATAGAAGAATATCTGAACATGCCCTCCGTGCCAAAATTCATGAACTGTTCGTGAATATTTTCGGCCAAGAAGGTGTTGTAATCAAACTGTGTTGTAGGCTTTTCATCATTGGAGAAAATGGATAGAAAACCCAGGATGGGCTCATCTACCCACTGGTCAGAATAGTAACCTAACAGGGCACAAAGAGAGGAAATGACTTGGTTTTCCTTGGTGGAGAACATGGATGATGGATAAGGGGGATTGGTGGAAGGGAATTGAGCGGAAGTGGGAAGGAAAATCTCGAATATTTGAGCTCTTTGGGGAAAAGTCATCTTCTGGTATAACTCAGTGAGGATTTCTAGGTTGAAAGGGGACATAGATTCAGCACGGGGAATTTGCATCATCTGGTCTATGTCTTCGGGAGTGATGAAGAACAGGGTGTCTCTGGATGAGGATACGACGGCTCACTATTCGGGAATATAGTGAGCTTGGCATTTCAGCATGAATTCAGGGAAATGGTGGATCTGGGGAAAAAGGTAAAGGGTTAAATTGGACTCCCAGAGCCCAATTTCATCACTCTGGTCCATGAAAACCTCCCGGAGCCATGATTGGAGGTCTGAAAAATTGAAATCGCAAATGGTATCTGCGATCAGTCGATCTTTGTCGACCTATGGGATTTTTTCCAAGTCGACAGGAGGTGGGAGAAAAGGATTGTCCTCTCCTTCTGCTTGTCTTGGCTTTGGCGCCATCTCTTGCAACAGTACCTACAATAAAAACTAGGTTAGTGGGGTCGACTGACAGTGGATGAAGGTGACGGAAAAAACAATGGAGGCGTAAGAGGTAAAAATTTCTGGTGCAATGGACGAATAGTGAATGAAGGGGGGAAAACGGTAGTTTTATTTAAAACTGGGGTCGGTTGGGCGCGGGAGACAGGTCATCAGGATAACGGGTAGGTTATCCCATAATAAATGGACAACGGGCCACTTGGGGGTGAGATGGTAGGTGACGGTGGCCAAAACATACGGACGTGTGACGTGGAGGCTAGGGATTGGAGGTAAAAGTTGCAATAGGAGGCCGGTCCTGAGTGAAAAGGGAAAAGGACTGACAGCAGGGACTGACAATAGTTATGGGATGGGGCATAACTTGGGAACAAGTGGAACAAGTGGCATCAGTGGAAGATGACGTCCCTGAGTGATGGAGGGCGTCAGATGGCATATGGTGAAAATACTTTGGGACCAATAGATTTGTGCCACCTATGACTAGGGGCCCGCCGAAGGGAATATCCATTCCGGACCTCCCCCTTTGATTAAAGGTAGAACATCATGGGGGGTCCAAAAAACTTTTTAGACTATTGATCTGTGTGCCCGTTTCCAGGCCATAGATCTTAGCGTGCTCTTTAATAGCCATTCCAGACCCCCCCCCCCCTCCATTAAAGGAAGAATGGACGGGGGGGTCCGGAATCAAATCGGGACCGTGGATTCACGCGCTCATTTCTGGACCGTCCAGATATGTGCAAATCTTATCAATGATTCCGGACCCCCCCGGTTAAAAGAAGAACGGTTGAGGGGGTCCGGAATGCTCTGTGCACCGTAGATCTAGGCGCCACGATCTGGACCGCTGATAAGTGCAGGAAATATAAATCAGGAGTGGAAAAAATGTGTTGGGAAAACTTTAGGATAGGTGCATCTTATGGGTTTTTTCCCAAATTTTCACATAGACACCACCAAGGGACTTCGACCAAACTATCCTTTAGGCATTTGAGACATGGTGCAACATTTTTCATCAAGTTGGTTTTATTGGGGTGAAACAAATGAAGCAACTAACCTACATGCTAACCTATCTTCCTAGGACAATTAACCCAGATTAAACTGTTGGGTTAAGAGATTACTCTACCTAAGGGCTATCTGACCAGGATTAGACAGTCTGGTCAGATTTATTCACTAATCTAACCTAAGGGCTATCTGATCAGGATTAGACAGTCTGGTCAGATTTATTCACTATCCTATCAACACTAAATTTAAAAATAACTTGTCCATGCTTGAAAGGTATGACCAAGATACTCTTATTGCATGGGGCTTTCATTTCAATTCTTTTATGCCCTCTTTTTCTTTTATTTTTCTTTTTCTTCTTTTTCTTTTTTTTTTCCTTTTCTTTTTCCTCTTTTTTTTTTTTTTTCTCAAATTATTTGCAGAATGAAAAATCATTTGTCAACAAAAACACTAGATACCGATAATATCCAATTCACAAGTTGATTTCCATAATTTATGGGGTGATAATATATGGGACACCATTTCCAACAAAGCGTTCGAATCTTTGAAACTGATTTTAACCCGTACCCTACTACTTTTACCACCCAATTATAGTCACGATTATTTCCTTTATCTTGCAGCCTTGAACTCTACCATTTCCATGGTTTTGGTCTAGGAGGATGAATCTCATGACGAACATGTCATCTATTATTTGAGTCAGAGTCTCACGACTATCGAAACCAAGTATTTAAATGTTGAAAAACAGGCATTGGTAGTCGTTCAAGATGTCCAACATTTCTGGCACTATATCCTTTTACGCAAGACCACTATGATTTCCAACTGCAACCCTATGCAACACATTCTTACATGCCAATTGCTAGGGGGAAAATACTCCAAATGGATCGTAATACTCCAGGAGTTTGACTTAGACTTTGAACGCGCCAAGTCCAAGAAATCATTGGTGTTTTCCGAATTGATTTGTGACCTTCCCTGTTTTGAGAGAAAAAATGTAGCAAAGGATTCATTACCTGATGAATCCCTCTTCTTGATCAGTTCCGATGACCTTTGGTATGGGGATATCATTATATCTCTCCAAACTTAGACTTTCCTACCCGATTTGTCTAGCATTGACCACTATTGAATACATTACCAAGCCCGCCAATATATTATCCTCAGTGACACTCTTTATCTCCATGGGGTTGACTCCATCTTTCAACGATGTCTCACCTTTGACGAAGCCGAGAAAGCCTTGAATCACTGCCATTCTGGAGCATGTGGTGGTCACATGTTTGGGTATGCTACTACCCAAAAGATCCTACGAGTTGGATAATTTTGACCCTCTTTATTCAATGATTGTATTATCGTTGTCCAAAAATGCCATGCTTGACAAACATACAACAATAAAATACCATCACACCCTACTCCTCTACACCCCATAGTCTCCTTTGGAACTTTTGTGAAATGGGTTATCAATTTCATGACTTGTCACCCTCACTCAGTCAGGGGGCATGGATACATTATTCTAGCCGTAGATTACTTTACAAAATGGGTCGAGGCGATGCTGTAATGATCCCAAGCCAAATTATTTCTTGGAATCACTAACTACTACTAATTTATTGAGTTATTAAGTGCATACAAGATTCATCAACACATGGAGATCACAATATATTCAAGATGTAGAAGCACAAGCAAAGATCTGACCTTTTTATTATGAGCAATGTAAGATCAATACAATAGATGGCCGATCTGGCAGAAACCTCATATGGTCGTACAAGCAATAGATATGAGCTGCTACAAAATGCTCTCGATAATACAAAATGAGCCTCCAAAGGCTGGATATACAATGAAGACTAAATCAAGCAGATCTGAGCCATACTAATGCTCAACCTCCAAGATGGAAAGTGTCATGTCCTGCTAGAATGTTGAAGCCCTGAATAATTCTGCCCTGATACCAAAAGTGTCCAATCATCTCGAGAAATATGCCAAATGATAGATCGGGCAACTGTAAGGAAAACCCAGATGTCCAAATTCCCAAATCCACTCTCAAACTCCCTAGATCTGAATTCTCCACTGAATGGTGTGCCCCACTAGATGACTGAAACCCTAGATGGTTTGACCCTGATGAAGGAGGCCTCTGAATTCTCTAAAACTCTCCAAGAATATAGATCGGGCTATGAGAATCCTGTGGGAGAAATTTCGGGCTCAGATCTCAAGCAGATCTCCCTAGATCTGAGTTTTACTGAATCACAGGACGTCCCCTATGGCTCCACAACATCCCAATATGCAGACAAATATATAATTATGATAACCCCCCAGAAAATCCCTCAAACTGATGGTCCTACCCCTACGAACAAAACCCAACTTTCGGAATGGCCCCAGGCCCTCGGGATAAGCTGGATCGAACCTCCCTCGATAAGCTGGCCCTGAGACTAGAATGGTGTGGAGGAGTCTTTCATCCCCGAGACCAAGCTGTGGAACAAGGTGAGTGGATATTTCACCACTGAGTT
>ML778353.1:246579-337885 GCA_009831015.1 Picea engelmannii
TCTAGAAGCTCCTTGATGGCCTTCTCTATCTCATCTTTATACTTCTTGGGATGCCTATAGGGTGTGGTGATAATAGGCTTAGCCCTTGCTTCTAGCTCAATGATGTGCTCAAACCCCCTGTCTGGTGGCACACCTGGAGGAATTGGCCCAAACACTTTCTGGTGCTTGTCAAGGATTATTTTGATCTCTGGTGTGTAATGCACCTTTCCCTTCTCATCCACCCATGTTGAGACCTTACATTCCACTGCGTATACAATTTCTTCCCTTCTGAAGATGGCTTCCATCCTCTTGGCTGTGACCACTCTGGTAGAGTTACCTGTCATGCCTCTGAGCACAACCTTTCATCCTCCTTCCTCCACAAAGGACATTTCCATGGTATTGTAAATTGTGGTGATGGGTCCTAAAGTGTTGAGCCATTGCACCCCTAGAATGATGTTGGTATCGGGAAGATCCATCACATACACATCTTGAACTAACTCATTCCTTCCCAAGGTGAGTTTCATACCTGGTATGTATCTGTTACAGGGCATAGAACTACCACCTGCTACCTCCACTTTGAATCCTTCAAACTCTACCGTAGGTATGTGCCTCCTCTTTAGTAATGCTGCATCAATGAAATTGTGGGAAGCTCCTCCATCAATCAGAACCGACACTCTCTGTCCTTGTAAGACTCCTCTCATCCTAAAGGTGTTGAACTTGGGTACCCCGCTGATAGATGCCAACGTAGCCTTCTCTCCAGCCGCATAGTCTAGTTCTGGAACCTCCTCTTCTACTACCTATAACGTTTCAGCCTCCGTGTTTTGTATCTGACCATACTCATGCTCTTCTTTGTCATCTGAAGTGACCTCAATGTAATGTACCTATCCGCGTCCCATGCACTTGTGTGAGGGATTCCATGGCTCCTTGCATGTGAAGCAGAGTTGCTTCCTTCTCAGTTCCCTCCTGGTGTTGTCATCTATTCTGCCACGGCCCTTGTCATAACCCTTAGGGTCACGTTATCCCTGGTTTGTTAGAGGCCTTTGATCTCTTCCACCACTGTTAAGAGGTGTTCTAGGTATGAATTTTGGTTTAGCAGCTGGACCTAGATCCCTCGTCTTCCAAATGGCTTCCTGTAGGCTGGTAGGCTTGAAGGCCTTAACCTAACCCTTCAAGGGTTCCATCAATCCTTCTGTAAAGAGCATCATGAGCCTAGTTGGGGACATATCTTGTACCATCACTGCCAACCTCTGGAACTCATCAATGTATGCCTCATCCGTACCTGTTTGCTTGAGTTGGGTGAGCTCCCGCAAATGTAACTCAGGATCTCCTAGATCAAATCTATCAATGAGCCTCTGAGTGAATTCTGTATAGGATACAATCTGGTTGTGGCCGAGTGTGGTGAGCCCATGGTACCACTAGTCATGGGCCTTGTCATCCAAGTACATAGTGGCAAACTTGATGGCCTCCATCTCTCTCATGGGATTAAGCTGTAGGTAAGTATCCAACTTCTGCACCCATGCTTGTGCTGTCATCTTAGCCGTACCATCAAAGTATGGAATCTCTATCTTCCCTTCCCTTCGCTCAAACTCAAAGCTGCCTCTATGGTTCATCCTAGGCTAGTTTCTGAACCTGAGTTGACAATACTGGTCTAGGGACATCTATATTTGAACTTTCATATCCAAGTTGTAGTATTCCCTGATACTCCTGGCTAATTGTGCCACAAAATCTTCAACATGTTCATGTTGCTCTTGCTCATCTGTAAATGTGGGCATGTATGGTTTGGGGTTATCTCTGCTACCTGAGTGTTGGCCTAGCAGTTCATCTATGAACCCTGGCACATATGGCCTATGATTGGTCCTGCTACCCATCTGCCCATGGAACATGCCACCTCCAAGACTTCCTTCGGATCCTGGTGCTTTCTCCGGGTTATATCTACCTTCCTCATGGGTTCCACCGGACCCTCCAGCCTCCTTATTCCCATACATATCAGGATCTTTGCCTCGATGGGTTACTTGCATCAGAAGGTCAGTTATCCTAGTTTGGTTCTCGTTCATTTTCTGTAGATTCTCATCAACTTTATTCAAGGATTCAAAGATTTCGGCATGTCCCCTTCTATTGGTTTCCTGATACTCATCCAACTGTCGGACCAATGTTCTTTCTGTGCGGTTCATGTTTTGTTGGAACTTACCAAATTCAGTTACTAAGAGAGCCAAGCCCTGAGGATCATGGTCATCTCCTGACCCTTCTATTTCTACCTCTATTTCATTATTGTTTATCTTCCTTCGACCCATACCAATTCCCCTATACTTCTGCATGCACCGATCTCTGCACAGGTTTGGAGGATCGAGGCTCTGATACCACTGTAATGATCCCAAGCCAAATTCTTTCTTGTAATCACTAACTACTACTAATTTATTGAGTTATTAAGTGCATACAAGATTCATCAACAGATGGAGATCACAATATATTGAAGATGTAGAAGCACAAGCAAATATCTGACCTTTTTATTATGAGCAATGTAAGATCAATACAATAGATGGACGATCTGGCAAAAACCTCAGATGGCCATACAAGCAATAGATATGAGCTTCTACAAAATGCTCCCGACAATACAAAATGAGCCTCCAAAGGCTGGATATACAATGAATACTAAATCAAGCAGATCTGAGTCGTACTAATGCTCAACCTCCAAGATGGAAAGTGCCACATCCTGCTAGAATGCTAAAGCCCTGAATAATTCTTCCCTGCTACCAAAAGTGTCCAATCATCTCGATAAATATGCCAAATGATAGATCGGGCAACTGTAAGGAAAACCCAGATGTCCAAATTCCCAAATCCACTCTCAAACTCCGTAGATCTGAATTCTCCACTGAATGGTGTGCCCCACTGGATGACTGAAACCCTAGCTGGTTTGACCCTGATGAAGGAGGCCTCTGAATTCTCTGAAACTCTCCAAGAATATAGATCGGGCTATGAGAATCTCGTGGGAGAAGTTTTGGGCTCAGATCTCAAGCAGATCTCCCTCGATATGAGTTTTACTGAATCACAGGATGTCCCCTATGGCTCCACAATGTCCCAATCTGCAGACAAATATATAATGATGATAACCCCCCAGAACATCCCTCAAACTGATGGTCCTGCCCCTGTGAACAAAACCCAACTGTCGGAATGGCCCCAGGCCCTCAGGATAAGCTAGATCGAACCTCCCTCGATAAGCTGGATCTGAGACTAGAATGGTGTGGAGGAGTCTTTCATCCTCGAAACCAAGTTGTGGAACAAGGTGAGTGGATATTTCACCACCAAGTTTCTCCCAAGGGTTTGTATAGCAAAACCCCCAAACTGAATGCTCAAGAGCAATAGCAAATGGTAATCCAAACCAGAATGAGTAATAGGTACACCCCAACCTCTTACTTATACTTTTCCTTCTAATTCTCTGTTGAGTTAGGTTAACTCCCAGGGTTAATCTTCTATTCTTCTGTTGAGTTATCTTTTACTTGTTTATCCTTTTCCTTTCTTAAGTCAACTTAAAAATATAACTTTTAACTTCTTGACTTTCCCCCCTTCAGTGTGAGACTATGACCTAGTGGGGGTGCCCAGGCCACTGAGTCTCCTCATCACCTCTCTAAGAGGTGGGGGACATTACAGATGCCAACATTCAAAAATATGGGAAAGACTGCAGAACTATTCACATTCAATCATATCATTTCTCGGTTTGGTGTTTCCGAAGCTATCGTTACTGATCACGGTATCCACTTTAGAAAATTTATGATGTTCCAACTCACTGAAAAGTTGGGTCTTCGCCATGAAAAATCAACACCCTATTACCCACAGGCCAATGGCCAGGTTGAAGAAATAAACAAATTCCTCATTACCATGCTTCGATGAATGATAGGGATCAACAAAACTAGTTGGCACACAATGTTGTTTTCGACATTGTGGGCTTATCAAATATTTGTCAAGTATTCTATCGGGTTTTCTCCTTTCCAGTTAGTTTATGGTATAGAATCCATCCTGTCAATTGAATGTGAGATACCATCTCTAAAGCTCGCCGTTGAACTTCTCCCAAATACTTCTGCTGAAGAAGAACATCTATTGTAACTTATGCAACTAGACGAAACCCGTCGTGATACCACCCTAATTATAGAAACCCAGAAGAAACGCGTCAAAGCTCAATATGACAAACATGTCAAACCACGCGTGTTCTCTGAAGGAGATCTAGTCCTCCTTTATGAACAAGATCAGAATTTGTTAGGAGCTGAAAAATTTGAGCCTATGTGGCAAGGTCCTTGCATCGTCAGATGTGCATTGGATAAAGGAGCCTACAATCTAATGGACTATGATGGTGTCCATTTCAGTGAACCCATAAATGGGCTTTACTTAAAGAAGTACTATGCTTAGGTAATTTGTGCATGAGTGCTTGTATTTTATTGTATCATACTCTTGTGTGTCACTTTATTGTGCTTTTTCGTTATTTGGTCTCTACCCTCGACCGCTTACTTTGCGTTGTGCTTGGTTACCAGATGTCGGAGTCGTCGCTACCCCACATTGGCTTCGTCAATGGCGCTAGTCATAGTACTCAGAACTTAGCTTCTACTACATGGGTAATTTACACACCTACAAATGAAATTATCAGTCTACGAGGTGTTTGCCTCAGTCGTGCGACTAATAATATCATAGAATATAGCGTCGTCATCAAATTGTTGATTGATGCTATTTCGCTTAGTATCCTCCACCTAGTTATACGACTCGATTTGCAGCTAGTAGTGCTACAATTAAGTAATTTCTATGCTATCCAAATTCATACTTTATTACAGGTATATTTACGAATTCGCCTCTTAGAACGTTATTTTGATTACATCAAATATCAACACATTCCTAGATGTCTAAATACATTGACTGATGATTTAGCTAATTATGTGTTAGACAGACATTTGGGACATTTATAAACCAATCACAAATCACATGTATTATACAACACAAAATAAGCCGGTAGAAGCTACATATATGTATATAATGATCAAAAGTTTTTACAAAAAAAATTTGTCCAAAGACCAAAATCTCAAAATATGAAGCCCATAGCTTCTACAAGATAGCATCACGGATGATGCTCATAGTAACATACAACTGCTCGGGCTACCCTATAGAGAAGTCTACTAAGATACTCAGACACACCCACAGTATGGCGTTGATAACGCCTTAGGATCTCCCTAATAGCGATGTTCGGGACATCCAGAGTCAGTCCCTCTAAGTTCTGTTCATCTGCCTCGTAGTCCTTAGCATCCCATATTGCCATTGGAGCCACTTCTCCTCGTCTCTGAATAGGAGACGTTCCCGGAGGTCATTACAGCCCCACATCTGTGTCATCAAAAGAATTTTTTGATTAGTCCTTGGACAAACATAAAATAATTTTATATAATAAAATTTTCAAAAACATTAAAAAAAAAAGAACAAAATGTGTACTTCTCACCTAAATCACCCCACTGAGCATCCTAAGGCAGGACCAAATCCGGATCTCCTTAGAAATCCAAATCGGCATATGCATAGTCATCGATCATCAACATCTGGAGTCTCAACTAGTCAAAAAACGAATCATTGTATTTGATTATAGGCCCTGCTACATGCTGCGCCATGAGGTTACACCACCTCAGCATCCTCAGATCTCGTGGGGCCGGTAAACCCCAATCTACCTATAGTCACAGCAGTGACACCCTCTCAAGGAAGAATGACACTAAAAGTGACCCATACCTGAACTGCTTCAAGTCACCCCTTCTACACTTTGTCAGTTTCCTCTTCATACTACAGAGAACCACGTCCGACCAATTGAAAACCTGAGGCTCTATGCACTCTATTGCATATTGGAAATAGCTTTGGAAAGCCATGTGTGGAGAAACACTTCCATCCATGCATGCAATGGTAAACAATATAGTCCATAGGGTCAAGTCTTGGACCCCCCAAATGGAAACCTTACCCTTTCTTCTCTCTGCCTCAAGAACACAATGTTGGGGAACATACTCACTCATAGGAATTCCACCACCCCTACCTCTAGTCAGAGTCACATGGGATCCACGTCATGAAAATCCTGTCAGAAAATAGATATCCTCGATATCTAGTGTCAGCGTGTCGACCCCTACATGAAATAATTTTTGATCCACATCCCTCATGTGGACCAGGTACTCTAACAACCTGAGTTGGGCTCTCATGCCCGGGATACTGAAAATTTTTAAAATACCACATTCCCGGAGGGAAACAACTGTACGTGACTCATTTTCAACAATGGAATCATCCTCCTCCTGTTCCCTTTCCCTCCATTCCAACATCGTGATGATCAATACCTGCAATGGAGCCATGAGACGAAAGTTAGCAACTCTTTTTAACCTCTTGAATAATTTATTATTAAGTACAAACTTGCACAAAAATCCATTTTTCGGCCCTTACAAGTGAAGATTGCACACAGTGAGAGATTCTCACAGTTGCATTGAAGCTCACCTGTGAGAATATTAGGTCCTTGCAGGTCCCGAATGGATCACCTGCGAGAATTCCTGAGAGCATTCACCGACCATAAAATGGACGCAAACACTTAAAATTACCAATAAAAATCAATTTTAATCCATGAAAAAGTTGAAGAATCAAGAGATTACCTCATTGGCCGAAACCATTTTCCGAATGACTGACTGTACCTCCCGCAATTGAGCAAAGGAATTTGGAGAAAAAGAGGTGTGTTGGACAAGCTTTTGGCAAAGTAACAATGAAATGGTAAAAAGGGATTTTTACCTATATTTATTCACTTCTTTACAATTTCTTATTGATTTTTTGTATATTATTTTTATTTTGTTTAAAATCATAATACCCTAATAGCCTTGTGAGTATGGTTTTTTCTCAGGTAGGTGACCTAGAAGCCTGAATGACGGTGTGCAAGTATTTTTACCCTTTTTTCATCATATGTATGAATATATTTTTAGGGTTTTGTAGGAAAAACCTCGAGCTCAGTCTCCATTCGTTCTCGCTCTCGAAAATACATGAGAACATAACCAAGTATACTTTTTTCATCTTTTCGTACTCATCATGGTAACACAAAAACAATGAAAATAAGGGAGTATCCTTTAATCTCTTTTCATGCTCCATAAAAACAAAAAGATTGACAAGAGATCTTGTTCTTTTCACGCTCGTAAAATTATTTTAAGAAAACGTTCAATGAGTGATAGTTTATCACTTTTTCAATCTCGTCAAACTAATTTATGAAAAAGGAACTGAGAGAGTTCTCTTTAAGTGTTTTTCAAACTCTTAAAAAATGAAAAACCCTGAGTTTTCTATATTTGGATTCATTAAACAAACATCGAAAGACCCTTTATGGGACCGAACCACTCCTTCCTAAGGTTCGTTAAATGTACTCCGGGGGACTCGTCCGAAGGATGAGCTTACATCGAAAAGCATATGTTATCCTCCTCAAGCTTATGTAAAAATAAAGAGGTACTTGCCAGAAATGGTGGGGGGAATTTTGGGAAAGGGCTATACCTTCATATTTTTATTGGTGGTAGTAAGCGTCACTCTTGAACATTATACTCCCTATTCGTCATTTGAATATGGGTTGGGAAATCCATTTGTCTCTCATCTGACTTACTACGAAGTCATATATTGGGTTTTCTTTGAGTCAATGCTACCAAGACCATTGTCATGTCGTTCATATGTTCAATAGAAGTCCAAACAAGCCCTCCATTGAGTTGGCCATCTATAGTTTTCCATTCTTACCATGTCGACCTTCCTTGTGTCCATTTCAAATCATATTCATACTTTGACTTACCCTCAAAATATGTTACTTATTTCATGTCATTGATGGGGGATACATCAAGGCCCTCCTGTGACAAGTCTTTTTCCGTTGACTCAAACTCATTATCCGGGAATAAGACTTAGAAATCATTTAATACCTTAGAACCTTCATGTCTTAATGGCAAGTCTCTTCGCTTTCGACAATGGATTCACATCATTGGTCCCTGATCGAGAGATTTCACCGAATGTTTGACTTCAACTCATTTATTCACATTCGTTCAAATTGTACTTAGGTACCTTGGGAGTCATTGACATCAATGGTGATTTTCCTCGCACTTGTTAACGGTTTTCATCAATGACCGGTAATTGAGTGGTTTCTACCATGTTTGACTTCGACACATCTAATCACATGGTTAGATTCGTACTTTTTCAGATGATGGGATTGAATACCTTGGGTCTCGTCTTTTTTGGCCCAGGTTGCGCTGAAGTATTTATGATTTGTATTGACACATAGATCCACTTTGTATGTCATGTGTCTATGTCCTAATATGCGTCTTCTAAACACATAGATCCACAGTGTATTCCTAGTGGCTATGTGGTATTATTGGCGACATGAATCCAGAGTGTATGATTGGTGGTCATGGCCTACATTTATGATTTCATTCATTTGTGGTCTGAGCATGGGAATGCCTACCTCAGAACTGGTATTATATTCTACAGATGCTCGATTAGTTACAGGTTTCCAATTAGGTGCAATCCTTGTTTTTGACACACACACGTATTTTACAAAGTATTTCGGCTGTCATGAGTTCCAGCCTCATACTTTGGGGGGCATTCTGTTACACATTATTTTGGTCACTCTAGTGGTGTCTCTATAGTTATGTGTTCAAGCTCTCATAAGGACCTTTTTCCTGAGAAAAGTGATTGTTGTCTTCTTCCATAAAGAATATTTTTAAGAGGATTTCATAGGATGACTATGATGTAGGGTGTGAGAATATTTATTCTCGCAGGAAACCCTATACCTAGCCTGGGAGGTGTTCGCAGTTTGCTCTATAGGTAGGGTGTGAACCTATTTTAAAGATTAAAAGGAAGAGGAAGTTATGAAGGTTCTACAAGAGGATATTCTAGAAAATGAGTTGGCATTCGCATGGTTGGCATTCGCATGGTTGGCATCCTACTGACTTCTCAGATTTAGTGGGATCATCCTCATCCCTTTAACCATCTCTCCTTCTCCTATATAATAAAGGGTTTCTCAAGGAAGAGGTTAAGCAAGGTTAAATAGAGAATTGATGAAATAATTGTGTGAGGAACCTTGTTTGAATTGAAGCTTGAAGACTCCATTTGTCTATCAAGCCATACTGGACCTTCTTCATACAAGTGTAGGGAAAGTGCATGTGTTGGAATCGAGGACCATTGAAAGGAATCTTGGGACATCAAGGTGATCTGGTTATATCTTCTACTTTCATTTAATATAATACAGTGGCATGTCCCTTTCCCATAAAATCACTCTTATTTTATTGCATAACTCCTTGATCATATGCATGGGTTAACATTGAATATACTTTGCTATATTCACTTTGGTTGGTTTTTGTTGTCTTGGACCTGATATAACAAGAGCACCAGAGCAAAGTAGGAACAATAGAGACCTAAGGAAGCGATATAAAGGTATGTCACTCATTCTTTCTTGGTAGTAGATTCAATGATTGCAACTTAGAGAAAGAGTCCTGTCCTATCCTGTTTTGTTCTACATCCAGGTGGATCTAGGGAGATTTGTTAGTGTCTGCATATATCAATTTATCCTATAACATTGTTACCATTTGTTGGCCCTCGGTTATGGATTAAGGAAGAAAGTGAAGAAAAAGGAAGAGAAAAGATGAAGTAATAACTATGCGGAAGGCATATTGAATGAGAATGGGTCGAAGTGGTCAAAGAAGCATAAAATAAGGAGCGAAGTAAAGGAAAAATGATTCATTGAATGAGAATATCAAGGAAGACAGATCAACAAGGAAGATGGAGTGAGGACAAATCATCAAGCAGAAAAATCCACCAACGGATGCTTTGGAGCACCTCGTGAAAAAGATGGAAAGACAGGTTGGCAAAGCCCTGAAAACGTGGGTCAAGTGGACCTAGGGTTTTTGTATTTAGGGTTTTGACACCTAGGTTTCATCCTAAGGTTGTCTAAGAATCATTGTAATGTATAAATACAGATCTAGATGAACGAGAAAAGGGTTGTTTGTTTCTTAATAGTTGTATCATCGTTATTGTTATGTTGAGTGATTACTGTTGTGCGAGGAAAAAGTGTTGTTCATGAGAGAATTCTTGTATTGTAATATCTTCAGTTGGGTGCATAGGGTGGGGAGATAGAGAAGAGAGAAAGAGAGAGAGATATGCAAGCTAAGTGCATAGATAGAACTGTATGTTTTCACATAATATATCAAGAAACACAGTTCTGTGGACATAGCCCTAGGGAGAGGGTGAACCACATACATCTTGTTTCCTTTGGTGATTGATGTTCTGTTATTTGGTTCCGGTTAGTCTGTTATTTCATTATTGAGCTAGACCTGAGATATAACTGTGCAAAGTAGGTTTAAGTTGGAAAGTAATATCTAGGTGTTGTGTGTTATTGTTCTGGATCCACTTTGGATTTCTTCTAGTTGTAGACACTTGTATCCTGCAACCCCCTATTGCTACTTCGGGTGAGACTGCATCTTCTTCACAGGTGTTTCCGAAAGCGCTAGTAGTTAGGGCTTGTTGGTGCATTGTTAGAGTTGAACCCTCGCCCTGCCCCTGCGCCAACAAATGGTTCTATTGTCGGGTCCGAGATCTTATTGAGGGAATGTCAAGGTGGTTTCCATCAAATACAAATATTTAGAAGTGGATATAAGACCAAGAGAGGGACTTCACTGAAGATTAGAAAAATAACCCTAGGCTTAGTACAGAGGATTGGTTGGGAAGGTATATATTTAATGATATACACGAGATTTTCTTTGGATGAATTCATAAGGAGCTATACGAGTGGTTAGCCAAATTAGCAGATACTGAGTTTGAAGTAAGATCTAGACCACCTGTGGTTTGGACGTCGGTGTTGATCAAGAAGTTCAAGAGAGTTGATAATGTCATGTCAAGAGCAGTAGATCACTAGTTCGATAGTACTATTGGAGGGTACATCAATGAGTTTTCTATTGACAGAGTAGAGTCATATATCCAATAAGAGAGATATTTCTTTAAGGGAAGAAGAGGAAAAGTTTTACACTTTTTGAAGTTTAAGATCAAGATTCTATTGCATGAGAATAACATCTTGAGAATATAGTAGTTGGTTAGATTGAAAATCTAATGTTCAAGAACTCAGACAGTGACAATGACACAGAGATTGTACATGTAGTGGGAGAAATTTCAGAGAGGTTCCTCTAGTAAACCTATTTGAGCAGAGCCATGAACCACTGGTACAAAACGAAGGGTTCTAAAGTGGAGAAGAAGAAGAGTTATTGGATGAGGAACACTCAGAGTCCGCTAGGGAAGAGGAATGGAAGAATGAAGAACCTTTCCAAGAAGAATAAGAGACTTCAGGAACTACGCTGACTGTTGAAGTAAGTACAATTACTCCTCCTGTTGTTTTAGCACTTTAAGTAACCAGAGTAGTCAGAGTTATTAGAGCACTCACAAAAATGTTACCAGCAGTTCATCACATACTCATTCAATAAATCTAGGAAGATATATGGCAGATGAATTGAGGCTACCTATCTTTAGGGCATATGGATCTGAAGATCCTGATCAACATTGATTTTTATGCGAAGCTGTATGGAGTATCAAGCAATTCAATGATGAAGCAGTTAAGAGATATCAGTTTAGTACTACCTTGAGAGACCACACACTGAGCTGGTGCATGAATTTTGTTAAAGGAAATGTATAGCCTAAACAGTTGAACAATATCAAAACTGTGTTGAGTGCATAATTCAATAAACCCAAGTCGGAGTCGGAGTGCATTACAAAACTTAAATAAATCAAGCAGAGAGTAGCTGAACCTGTTTGGGAATTTGATCAAATATTTAAGATCTTGAAAGTCCATTTGAGTTTTCAGATCCGAGATGAGAAGAATAAGTTATGGTTCATTGAATCCCTCCTAACACACATCAAATTTCCTTTCATGCAGTAGAAGGTCACTTCGCAGGATGAGGCATTGGAAATCGCCATGAAACTAGAATCAACTCCTATGGGAGAATCCATTTTAGGTATGAGTCAAATTTTGAGTCATCTAACTAGCTTATCTCTACAGTTTAAACATATGAAGAAAGACATGGGAAAATATAAAAGAGAAGACATCTGGTGTATTAGATGCAAATCAGAAGGTCATGATAAGGAGCATTGTCCCCTATTTCATGAGTACTTGGATTATGGAGCTCTGAGCCCTTTGAAGTAGGTTACTCTACCCTGGTGTGAGGTATGTTGTAATAGACAACACTCTGGTGAATGTTATTACATGAAAAAATATGTCCAGACACCGACCAATATTTACTGCACATTCTGTAAATCTGTGGGGCATGATGAGAAGGATTGTAGGGCTTATGACCTCTTGCATGAAAGGTCAAGACTCACTTAAGAGATACATATGGGATTCAAGGAGAGATGAAAAAGGATGGAAATGATATGCAGTTTAACTCTCCAGGAAGAGGAACCTTCAACCTTCGCAGTGGATTCAGGGGAAGAGGACGATGATGAGGCATGGGTTGAGGTTGAGGTCAAATCATTTGTTATAACTGAACACAACCAGAACACTTGGCAAGGGACTGTCAGAACCCTTGTACCACTTGTAGCTATTGCAACTCACTTGAGCATGTTATTAAAGATTGTTCAGTGTTGTTAGCCAAACTTCAGGAGAGACGAGGAGGAAACTAGCAAGTACAACTAATATCAGCAGAACCTCATCGAAAGGATCCCAGAGTCATTGTTATCAATAGGGGAGGCACTATGACATGAGAATATAGGGTGACTCTAGGAAAGACTACATAAGAATCAAGGGTCAAAAGAGATGCAGAGAAGACACAAGTGTTTGATCCAAGGAAAAAAAACAAACGTTTGATGAGGAAAGAAGATAATTTGGAAGAGATCAAGCTTCTTCATCAAAAACACAACCAGAGGTGAGAGAATGTGGAATGCCTCTGGCATTTGATCAGTCTGCATCACCTGGAGAAGGAAAAGTGGTAAGCAAGATTATGGAATTCTTATGTACTTGCATTAATTTGATTAAGGATGAAAGAGATGTGCAAAAATTACAATACTTGATCAAACAATATGAGATAGGGAGGGTAGATCATCTGTTGAATAAAGTAGTACATCAATTATCTAGGAATATAAGAACAAACAAGGAACTACACGTTAATGCTCAAATTAGAGAATATGACATAGATTATGTGGTACTCGACTTGGGATCAAAAGTCAACATTGTGACGAAGCAGACTTGGGCATTGATGGGAAGACCTAAGTTGATTTATTCCCCTATTAGGCTCAGGATGGCTAATTAGTAGGTAGTAAGCCCATTTGGAAGACTGGAGCATGCCCCTGTGGACATTGATGGTGTTAGAACATTTGCGGACTTCGAGGTGATTGAGATAGTTGACGATAATTGTCCTTATCCTACGTTTTTGGGCATTGATTGGGCTTTCAACAATTCCATTGTTGTTGACTTCAAGAAAAGAAGAATGAAATTTGAAGGTGATGGACTTTGGGTCATTTCACCTCTTGATCTCGATGAAGGCTGCAGATACACAGAACCCATCAAAGAAGAATACCGTGCATATAAACTACAAAATATATATAAATTGACAACAAGACAACATGATTACATTAATCCTACAACTGATGGGAATTTATTATGGCAAAGTGACAACGCATGCTCATCAGTTTTGGAAGAAGCACTAGAGAACTGGTAGACTAAAATGTATGAATTTTCTACATGGAGGTGTGTTAGATTGATCAGGGAAGTTCCCTGGATTGGCACAGAAGTAAGTAACTTGCCCAAATTTGATGGTTTAAATAATTTAGAAACTTTCTTATTGGAATTTGAAGAAATTGTACCAGTACAACAGAGGTTGTTAGCATTGGATGAGGCCTTGAAAGAAACGCCAGCGATATGGTGGGGAAAACATAAGAAGAACATCACAGACTGGGTGCAATGTCACACTTTAATGATAATGCGCTTTACAGAACAAGTCAAAGGATGCAAAGTTCGATACATAGGTCAAAGATCTTCGAAGGAGCATGCAAAAAGTTGTGAGGAGGCCTGGAGAAACATTCCTCAGGAATAGTGGGTGCATAAATTCATTAACACCTTGGACACAATGCCTATTAATTGGTATCTACAAGTAGGACTGCACATCACCACTTTAGATTGGTATGGTATGACTCAGAACTTTGTAGCTACATTTTTATTTGAGAGTCAATATCCCACAGTGGATCAAGATTTATAGGTTGTAAGACAGAGAGTCTTTGAGGAGGCACCTAACCTCCCTTTCGAGCAAGAAGAAGATGAATGGACCGCACCTCTTCAGAAACTGCAAGGTTGTTACAACATCAATGCTAATGAAGATAATGATCCTAGAAATGTGAGCATTGCATAAAATAAAGGACAAAGAGACATATAAGGACCAGGAGTCGAACTACCTTTCATTGAACAGCCAATCAAAATAAATAAAGTTAACATTGGAACAGAGAAAGCACCTAAACTCACAAATGTTGTAGATAATTGGGATGATGCCACTATTGACAAGATCATAGAACTACTACATGAATACCACGACTTGTTTCCAACCAAGTTCACTAACATGAAGGGAATTAAGGGGACCATGGGAGAAATGAAGATCCCCTTGAAACCAGATGCAAGGCCAGTCAAATAGAGACACTATAGATTGAATCCAAGTATAAGAAAAAAGTCAAAATTGAATTAGACAGAATGTTGGAAGCAGTAATCATATAACTTGTTGAAGAGTCAGAATGGATTATACCTATGGTGGTCCAAGATAAGAAAACAAGAGAGATCAGAATATGTGTAGACATGAGGAAACTGAATGATGCATGTTTACATGATCCATTCTCTACACCATTTACTGAGGAAGTGTTAGATAATGTGGGAGGAAAGGAAGTTTACTCCTTCACAAATGGATTTTCAGGTTAGCACCAGATCAGGATTGCCAAGGAAGATCTCCATAAGACCACATTTGCAACATAATGAGGTTCTTTCTAGTACACAGTCATGCCTTTCGGATTGAAGAATTCACCATCCATCTTTTCTAGGGTGGTAATCAAAGCATTCAAGGAATTTTTACATAAATTTTTCGAAGCATATTTTGATGATTGGACTGTTTTTAACCTATTGCAAAACCATATTGAATGTTTAAGACTAATGTTGGATAAGTGTAGGCAATGTCCGATTTCCCTAAACCTGAAGAAGTGTATTTTATTTTCACCCTTTGGAGTTCTTCTAGGCCATATTGTGTGTAAGCAAGGGTTGTTGGTAGATCCTTCCAAGATTGCCATCATTGTTGATCTACCTCCTCCTACTTTGGTTAGATAGGTGCACAATGAACTGGGACATACTAGATACTACAGAAAGTTCATCAAGGGCTATGCACAGATAAAAACTTCCATGGAAAATATTTTAAAGAAAGATTTCCAGTTTCAATGGTCAGAAAAATGTCAGCAAAGCTTTGACACACTGAAACAAAAAATGGTCACTGCGCCTATTTTGGTTTTCCCAGAGTGGAGTAAGCTATTTCATGTGCATGTTGATGCATCATCTATTGCATTAGGAGTAGTGTTAGCACAAATAGGAGTAGGATATATTGACCATCTGTTATCCTTTTCTACTAGGAATCTCTCTACAATTGAGATAAATTACACTACCACTGAGAGAGAAGGTTTAGCCATGGTGTACGCGACGCAGAAGTTTCGACACTACTTGTTGGGAAGACATTTTAAGATGTTCATTGATCACTCTGCATTGAAATAAATAGTCAAAAAGCTAGTGTTGGGGGGAAGAATATGCATATGGCTACTCTTATTCTAAGAATATGATTTTGAGATTGTGGTCAAGCCAGGGAGAATGAACAAAGGACCCGACTACATGTCTAGGTTAGAACATGGAGAGGAACCTACTAGTTTGGAGGATACACTACTAGATGCATAGTTGTTTTCCATTATAAATATTGATGATCACTTCGCCAAGATCGTCTAGTTCCTATCAACGAGAATGACACCTTGTGAATAAACAATCATTCAAAAGAAACAATTGGCAGTTCATGCTGCAGATTTTTCACTTATAGCAGGACAACTATATAAGATGGTACCTGATGAGATCTTGAGGAGATGTGTTATGGAGGCAGAAAGACCACTAATTCTAGCAGAAGCACATGAAGGCATCGCATGAGGACACTATGCATGGAAAGAAACAACGTAGAAGGTTCTTAGAGTTGGCCTCTGGTGGCCCACTTTACACAAAGATGCTAAGGAATACTACAAAGCCTACGATGTATGACAAAGGGTTGGGAAACCTTCAAAAAGAGATGAGATGCCTTTATCACCTTAGCTAACTTTACAGGCCTTTTAGAAATGGGCTATTGATTTTGTGGGACCTATCAACCTACCAGGAAAGAACACAAGAGCTCGATACATCATCACTGCGACAAAGTATTTGACCAGATGGGCGGACGCAATACCAATTAAGGACTGTAGTGCAACTACAATTGCACGGTTCATATTTGGTGATATCATAACTAGTTTTGGATGCCCGAAGATCCTTATGAGCAATCAAGGTACACATTTTATTAATAATACTATTAAATCCTTGAAACAGAAATTTGTAGTCCACCACCAAAAGATCACTCCATACCATCCACAAGAGAATGGGACAGTCAAAGCATTTAATAAGATCTTAGAGACCTCCCTAAAGAAGATTTGCAGTGTGAACATGGATGATTGGGATTTGAGAGTACCAACAGTGTTATGGGATTATAGAACCACTTGCAAGAAGTTGACAAGGCAGACTCCCTTTAAGTTGGTTTCTGGTATGGAAGCAGTGGTCCCTATGGAATATTTGGTTCCTAGTATAAGAATTGTAGCATTCACAAATATGGATGACACTGGCACTGTTCAAAACAGGCTCGCGTAGTTGGTGGAACTAGAGGAAGAAATATTTATTGTGGGATTTCATCAGCAGGTACAGAAGGAATGAGAAAAGGCCTATCATGACAAAAACATCAAGAGGAAAGCATTCAAGCAAGGAGATATGGTATTGGTATATGAAAACAAGTTCATGAAGCATCCAGGGAAGTTCAGGACACATTGGCTTGGGCCATATGAGGTTTCCTATGTTACAGTCGGAGGAGTTGTGTAGTTGAAGACCCTGAATGGAGAATGGAAGGAAGGCTTAGTGAATGCGAGCCGATTGAAATTGTACTATGACAACCAACTGCCTCACAACTCTTAGTAAAAGCATAGAAAAGAAGGGTCTAGGTACCAAGTGTAGTTGGAGCTGGGTACCAAACACAGAAAAGACAGTCTGCACAAGGAAGGGAGGGACAGAGTAGAAAACACAGGTTGCTCCATTAGTCTAAAGTCGAAGTGAAATAGAATTTTCAATATTGTAGTGCCTCAGGAAAAGTCACATGTGAGTCTTGGGGGCCTGTTGGCCCTTGGTTATGGATTAAGGAAGAAAGTGAAGAAAAAGGAAGAGAAAAGACAAAGCACAAACTACGCAGAAGGCACATTGACTGAGAATGAGTCGAAGTGGTCAAAGAAGTAGAAAAAAAGGAGTGAAGTAAGGTAAAACAATTCATTGAACGAGAATATCGAGGAAGACATATCAACAAGGAATATGGAGTGAGGACAAATTAGCTACCAGAAAAAGTCACCAACTGATGGTTTGGAGCACCTCGCGGAAAAGACGGAAAGACAGGTTAGTGAAGCCCTGAAAAAGCAAGTCAAGTGGACCTAGGGTTTTATATACCTAGGGTTTTGGTATCTAGGGTTTTGACAGCTAGGTTTCAACCTAAATTTGTCTAAGAATCATTGTAATGTATAAATAAAGATCTAGAGGAGCGAGAAAAGGGTTGGTTGTTGCTCAATAGTTGGATCATCGTTATTGTTGTGTTGAGTGATTACTGTTGTGTGAGGAAGAAGTGTTGTGCATGAGATAATTCTTGTATTATAAGATCTTAAGATGGGTGCGAAGATCAACCCTACAACTCGGTGCCCAGGGAGGGGAGATAGAGAAGAGAGAAAGAGAGAGATATCGACAAGCTAAGTTCACAGATAGAACTATACATTTTCACATAATATATCAAGAAACAAAGTTCTATGGATGTAGCCCTAGGGAGAGGGTGAAGCACATATATTTTGTTGCCTTTTGTGATTGATGTTGTGTTCTTTTCTTCCAGTTAGTATGTTATTGCATTATTGAGCTAGACCCAAGATATAACTGTGAAAAGTAGGTTTAAGTTGGAAAGTAATATCTAGTTGTTGTGTGTTATTGTTCTGGATCCACTTTACATTTATTTTGGTTGTAGACACCTGTGTCTTGCAACCCCCTATTGCTACTTTAGGTGAGACTGCATCTTCTTCACAAGTGTTTCCGAAAGGGGCAGTAGTTAGGGATTTTTTGTGCGTTGTTAGAGTTGAACCTTGGGTTCTCCCCTGTGCCAACACCATTGCAACCCACATATGCTTCTAAATATGAAAAACTTGAGCTTCCCTTGAGGCTGCCATTTTGTTCTAACTATTTAGTTTTCTTCACCCACTTCTGAAGGTGTCCTAGTTTCTCAGGACTTGCTTTGAGCTTCCATATTTTCAAAAATGTCTTCCTTCCTAACTTCATGCCTTCTTCTAGTCATTCTATATGAATTCCTCATCATGGACTTTCTTCTTTTGTTCCAACAATCCCAAGATTTGTGGCCAAATCCACTACAATTGTAGCATCCCATGGTGTGACAATGAGCAACAATATGTCCTACTTGATTACATCTCTAACACCTTAGGGTGTTATGAAATCTTTCACTATATTTTCTTGCATAATATCTGCATTCCAGAGCATTGTGACCATATTCATTACATGAGTAACATTGACCATGAAAAACATTTTCATACCTTTTCATTAGTGTCCATCTTGAAGCTGTCTCTCTTCTTTGAGGTGTAAAGATGGCTTCTCGATGTCTTCCTTTCATTGTTCTTTTGGAACTTTACTTGCCTTGTGTAGATGATTTACTTGCAACATTATTTCCATCCTTTGAGAGTGAGGGACTTACCTCATGCTTCTTTGAAGTTCTTGCTTCAACATGTGTAGCTTCTTTCTTGCATCCAAGACCTGATTTATCATTTGGTGATCTTTGAATATCCAATATCTTATTCAATGTTGTTGAGATATTCAAGAATTTGTTTGACTTCTCTACTTTCTTTCTAAGATCAACAACTTCATCTTCCAACTTATGACATGACTCTTACTTTTCATTTACTTGATTCTTTAGTAATTCCTCTACCATTTTGGATTATTCAATTTGGGTCTTGAGATGGACATTAACTTCAAGACTTATTCTAATATCATCATCTAACTTATTATTCTCTTCTACTTCATTCTTTAGTCTTTTGATCTCTTCTTATTTTTATTCTAATTGAGTCTTTTTAATTTCTTCTTGTTCCTTGAGCATTTCCTTTAACTTCAATGTATGCCTTTAATTCTTTTTAAGAAACCTTTTAGTGTTCTCAGAAAGATAGATATATTCTATGTAACAATGGTCATAGTTGTATTCAAATAGACCCCATTCTACTTTCCTTTTAAGCTCAGATAGTTCTTCTTCTACTTCTTCCATGGGATAACTATCATCTGATTCTACACAAACTATTTCTAGTTTTTATTCTTCACTTGTAGAGAAATATTCAACACCATCACTTTTTGAAATATTGCACTTAGAGGATTTTGGAGATTTTTTACCTTCATTGATCTTGATGAAATTGTCTTCAAGGTATTCCTTTTTTATTTGGTATGTCTTCTCTATATTTATCCATATATCCCTAGTGGAAGTGCATTGTCCCATGCTCTCTTTTATAGAACTTGAGAGTCCACTAAGAATGGTCTTGAGAGCCAATGCATCATTATTCTTGTCTTCCCTTTGATATGCAAAATTTGACTTGTTCTTCAAAGAAACTCATCCACCAATAGCTGCATTCCAAACACCCGCTCTTATTTGCTTCAAATGCACTTTCATTTCTATTCTCCATGTAGAATAATTTTCCTCATCAATGATTGCAAATTCATCATCCATTTCTATGTCCATGGATCTCCTCCAAGCTTGTTAAGGCTTATAATGAAGGCCCACTCCGATACCAATTGTTGGACACACCGACCACAATTAGAGGGGGGGTGAACCATTGTAAGTCTCTTTAAAACTTCCCCTTCACAAAACTCCTTAGTTAGCAATCACCATTTACTCATTACTTATTGTCTTCATGTATCACCAGTTAAATGTTAACATACATCAACAACATATACTAGAAACATATATCATCAATAAGTCATCACCACAAGGAACACAAAGAACACAAGATGTATGTACAATTTCCTTTTATTATGGAGTAAAATCCTTGGGTTATCAACAACAATTGAATAGAGTTACAACTCCACAAGAGAACCATCTCTATAATGCAAGATTCATCTTACACAAATCAGCACCAACTGAGAAGATGAATAAATCCTCAACAGATACCAATATGTCAACAGGTACGTGACCTGTCAATAGTGCAACATGCATATGTATGCACTATGGATTACTGCAACCCTCAGTCACATTCACTTTTGTCAATCACTATCCAATATGTACCATAACCAATATCAACACATCCATACTCTCCAACAACATACTCATGCTCCTCAACCATGTATAATATCAATGCTACTCAACCATAAGTAACCAATATGCTATAGCAACCATATCAGTATTGAAACATAAGAGTGTTTCTCACTCTATCAATCAATCAACATAACCATATCACAACAACCATACCAAGAAACAGTCACCATAATATAAGAAATAATATCCATCAAGACAACTATTTAACCATACCATAGTCTCTATGGAAGATCTCAGCCCATGGAATGCAGATATGGAACTTGCTTCAGACTTCAAGAACCTGTCATCAGCTCACACTCAATTCTCCATGACTTCATCCAACTATACACACTTTCCTTCCTTCAGCCCCTTGCTATGTTCAAGAGATGATTTTCAAAAGAGACCATTGCTTCTTATTTATAATCTCCAAGTAGCTTCCTTAGAAGCATCCTCTAGGCCACTTTGTCCACATAGTCACCTATGTCCAACTTTGCCCAATTTGCCACTTGTCCATGTATCCAATAGCCACTTGACCACTTAACCCATTTTCCTCATTTTAGGGTTAACCTTCTTATAACCAGTTTCCATAATTAGAAAGTTCTCCATTTACTTTATTATTTAAATAATCCTCCTTGACTTTGTCACATCACTTTATTATTTAAATAATCCTCTTTGATTTTGTCACTTCAATTTGTTATTTAAATAATCATTTTTTACTTTGTCACTTCACTTTATTATTTTAATAATCCTCCTTGACTTTGTCACTTCACTTTAAATAATCCACTTTGACTTTGTCCCTTCACTTTATTATATAAATAATCCTCTTTAATTTTGTCACTTCACTTTATTATTTAAATAATTCTCTTTGACTTTGTCACTTCACTTTATTATTTAAATAATCCTCCTTGATTTGTCACTTCACTTTAAATAATCCTATTTGAATTTGTAACTTCATTTTATTATTTAAATAATTTCCTCTTTGCAAGCACTTTGACTTCTTTGACCTTTGGGGGATTTAAGCTAACATATGAGGGTCCTTCAACTTCATAAGGCCATAACTCTCAAACCGTTAGGAGTTATGTGACGTTCCACATACCAACGGAAATGGTTTGACAAGCACTATCCATCTAGGATAGTTTCACTGACAAATTCATTGATATTCGTCTTATTATTTGATAATTAAACATGGGTTTTATAACCATACTTCTAGGATAACTCAATCACAAAGCATCTTCCCGTGAGGGCTTTCACCATAGGGGGACCACTTTGGAGTTCACCTCAAAGCATCTTCCCATGAGGGATTTCACCATAAGGGGACCACTTTGGAGTTCATCTATTTGTACAACCATGAAAAGACAATAACTACTTTGGAGTTCACGACAAAGCATCTTCCTATGAGGGATTTCACCATAAGGGGGCTACTTTGGAGTTCATTCATTTGTACAAACATGAAAATATAATAATGAGTCATATTTACATCAATCCAACTATGCATCATATATCAATTCCAACTCATTGATCCATATTCATCTATGCATATGACTATGACTCCTCTTGACATCAATCCATTGACATCAAGGTCAATACATGATCCATCAATCACTACATCAATATACTATGACAAGACATTGTTTCTTTGACATCAATCCTTTGGCATCAATGAAAACATGATCCAACAAGATATACTCTCCTAGCAACAAGTTAATGAAACGCTACACCCAAACTATTTGGGAACTTATCTCAAACTTACTATCTTTCAACATCACTCGAGTTAAAAGGGAATTGAACTCAATGGATGATCGGTTAGCTATTTTTGCAGCCTCTTCTACTCATAAAATTTTGCCACAAAGACTCTATTTCACCTTTCAATCTCTATATCATACATACATCCCTGACAATATAGAGTCATGGCAGTTCTTCCCTAGTGATGAGACCATCTGTGCTTTCATTCAAAATGAACCTGATAAGCCTAAGGAAATTATATCAATGGAAGATAATAAGATTCCTAAAGGCTTGACTCCTCTAGAAAGTTCATTTTCATCAAGTGGTGTAGGCAAAAAAAAGAAACATAAAGAAGAGGAGTCAAAAAGGAAAGTGGGTGAAACCATTTCCTTGAACATTGGAACACCCGAGTCTCCAAAGAATGTTAAAATAAGTGCCCAATGTTTTGATGAAGAAAAATTGAAGTTTGCTAGGCTGCTTAGTGAATTTCAATATGGTTTTGCTTGGTCTTATGAGGATCTTTGTGGTTTTAATCCTGCATTTATACAACATGCTATTCCTCTCAAGGAGGGAATAAAACCAGTTAGGAAAAAAAAATACCCATTAACCCTGCACTGGAAGAAACTATTCGAAAGGAGTTGGAAAAACTCTTGAAGGTTGGGATCATTTTTCCAGTTAAGTATTCTAATTGGGTTTCCAATTTGGTTCCCATTCGGAAAACAACTGGTCAAATCAGATTATGCGTAGATATTTGCACATTAAATCAAGCTAGTATTAAATATCACTTTCCTCTCGCTAATATGGAAATGATTTTGTAGCAAGTTGCAGGGTCACATATGATGTCCTTACTTAACGATTTTTCTGGTTACAATCAAATCAAGGTAAAAAGGGAAGATAAATATAAAACCACTTTTATTACTCGTTGGGGAACTTTTTCTTATTAACGTATGCCTTTTGCCTTATCTAATGCAGGTGCCACTTTTCAAAGAGCTATGCAAATATCGTTCAACGATTTGGTCGAAAAGATTATTCAGATCTATCTTGATGACTTAACTATGTACTCTAAAAATTGATCAGATCATTTTGGTCATCTCAAAAGAGTTCTCATGCGATGTAGGAATTTGGCATTTCTCTAAATCCTTCTAAGTCTATTTTCGGCATTACCAAGGGAAATCTACTTGGACACATTGTCTTTGATTCAGGAATAAACAATGACCCTGAAAGGATTGTTGCTATCCTAAATCTGCCTGCTCCCACTTCCAAGAAGGAGGTTCAAGATTTTATGGTTGTTATTCACTTTGTCTGTAGGTTTGTTCCTGATTTTGTTGTAATGGTCAAGCCAATTCATAATCTAACTAAGAAAGATCGTTCCTTTTCTTGAACAGATAATGTCGAAAATTATTTTGTAGGGATCAAGAAAACAATCAGTTCTGCACCGGTTCTGGCGAAGACGGATTTTGAGAAGGAATTTATGATATATACTAATGCCACAGAGGAAGTTGTTTCTGCTACCCTCATGCAAGGCGATGACCAAGGTAACGAAAAAATAGTGGCTTACATGAGCCAAAGCTTTTATGATGATGAGTTTAAATATTATTTTATTGAAAAACATGCTTTCTCTCTTGTTAAAGTTGTTGAAAAATTTTGCCACTTCATCTTAGGTAAGCACATGTTGGTAAAAGTCCCTTTACCCACTTTCAAGTTTTTTCTATCACTGACTTATCTTTCAGAGAATCTTGCACATTGGCTTGCCAAGATCTAGGAGCATGATTTAAGTATCGTGACTTATAACACCATCAAGGGATGCGACTTATCCCTTCACTTAGCTCAACATGATGAAACTAGTGAATAAATTGATGAATAGGATAGTTATCTATCAACACTATTCTACATCGATAATCAAATACTTCATGTGTCTGAACATCCTTGGTATAAAAAATTAGTTTACTATTTGAAAAATCAAAGATGTCTAGATAAATTAGACACTCATAAAATAAGAAGGCTTCATCTCGAATCAACAAGATACGTCATTATAGGAGACTTCTTGTTTAGAAGATCTACCGATGGTATTTTTCTTTGTTGTGTAAACAGTGAGGAAGCACATAAAATGTTGCAAGAAACTCATGGTTCTTCAAATTCTGTTATTCTGTTATCATAAAAGGATATTATTGAACTGCAATATTTCGTGATTCTTATGTTTTTTCCATATCTTGTGACAAGTGACAAAAATTTGCTGGGAAAGAATGCCTTTCAACCATGTCATTACAACCTATCCTCCCAAACTTTCCTTTTTCAAAATGGGGGTTGGACTTTATTGGTCCTACTAATCCTCTGTCTTCAGCAAAACAAGTCTTTATCTCGGCAACCATATACTATTTTACAAAATGGTTTGATGTTGTCCCACCTAAACATTCGACAGAGGAGCAGGTGATTTCTTTCCTTGAAAATAATATTTTTTCCAAATTTGGTCTTCCTTTGGAAATTATTACAGATAATCATCCCGCTTTTATTTATGCTAAGCTGACGCAATTTTTAGCTAAGTTGGGGGTTACATATTTTACCTCATCATATTATTACCCCCAAGGAAATGGGAAGGCCATGTCCACCAATAAGAATCCGATGAGAATTATCAAAAGGCTCATCAAAGATAAGTCTCGTCAATGGAACACTCTCCTCACCTACGCCCTTTGGGCAGATCGAAATACCACCAAGGTGAGCACTGGTTTCACTCCTTTCCAATTTTTTAATGGCCAAGAATCCATTCTGCATACTAAGTTGGAACTTTCCTCCTTAAGGGTAATGCTATACTTCGAAGATCTAAATTATTGTAATGTTTATCAAAGAATGAATGCACTCCTGGATTTAGAGGAGAAAGGGACATTTGCCTTGGATAATATAAAGAGAATACAATAGACTGTTAAAATATATTTCAACAAGAGTGTCAAAGATGTCAAATTTAAATTCAATGAGAAGTTACTTTTGTGGGATTCATCTCATGCTGATAGAGGAAGACATTCAAACTTTCAAAAATTATGGTTGGGTCCTTTCAAGATCATTTTTTTCTTGTGTGCAAATTCTTATATTCTAAAGGATTTACAGGAGCGATTGTTTTCCTACAACACTAACGGTTCCCACTTAAAACATTACGTGGAACCAGCTTGAAGGGTTTAACATTGTTTAGATTGTTCTGTATTTTAGTAGTTTTTCATTTCTTCTTTCATTCTAGTAGTTTTTCTTCTCTGCTATTTTCATTTTCTGTCATTTCATTTCTTCTCATTTCAATTTTGTTGTTTCATTTTTGTTATGACATTTCTGTCTTTTTGTTCTTTTGACTTCAATTTTTGTCAAAAATAAAATGTTGGATCAGTTTTTCCACAAAGACACTTCTACAGAGTATTGTTAGTCAATAACAATCAAGATTACACAACTTTTATGATGTTACCCTTGAAGGCATCATTGAAATTGTTATCTTCTTTCACTGTTGTTTTATGAGATAGTTGGTGTTATCTCACTTATGCTTTCTATTTCTTCATCCATTTCGAGATTCAAAAGAGAAATCTCAAGAAAAAATTCTCCTTGACGTCAAGATAAAATTTTAGTTGAATGATTATGCTTATAGGGATAAACCCCCTCATACTTCACATTTTCCATGAGTTATTCCCAAATTCAGGTTCATTTTTCCATTAAATCTGCTCACTTCCCCCCTGTTGCATAATCATTCTAATTTTTTTCTTCTTGATTTGATGTTACTTGGTCTGCGAAACCAGACATTCTGAGTTTTAAATTTGTTGGAAACAGATTTCTCTGTGAAGTCACCAGTTTGTTGATGATTAAAATCACAAACATAAATTCCACACGCAAAGTATTGCTAAAGCCCTATTATTTAACTTTGCTAATAATATAATACTAGTAGGTAGGATCCCCTTGTAGACTAGAGGCGCAAGGATAGATATATTATACATGTTTATTTTTTTTGTTTTGATGCTTCCTACACAGTGCTACATGGTTGACAATGCAGTCTTGGTTTCATTTTGACATAATAATAGATGGATGAAGCATTTTTGACCAATGTTTTTTGCGATCCAATTTTTCTTTTTATGGTTATGAGGAACATGTATTTATAGTTGCTATGATTTAACCATGTCACTAATCATTTTGATTGATTACCTAGCCACATATATCCAAGAAATATTTTAGTGATAACATAATCAAAACAAAGAAAGAAAAACCTATGAAAAAAATCCTAAAGTGAAAGAAGCTATGTTTCAGCTATGATAAAGTGTTATATGCAAATTCGAATAAAAAAGTCAAAGGATGTTAGTGAACTAGTTCTAATTATTATTCTATGGTTGGTTAGTGGGCTATGAAAATTTCATTAGATTTGAATGGGGTGCATATAGCATTATGTATGATGGCATAGAATTTTGGACAAGGTTAACATGTAAATTATATTGAGTGGCGCCCTTGCAAGAGATATCGTCGCAGATTTCAAATGGTTGGCATTGAATACATGGATTAATTGATTAGTGAATGCTGGGATGTCTTGTACTTCAATTTGAATAGACCAGGTGATGGAAGTGACATGCATTTATTGCACATCACTCCATACTTCCCCTATCAGTTGTCACCCTAGCATTGTTGATTTATTGCATTTTTCGATCTGTTTTTTGTGAAGCTCTTCATTTCAGGCTCTTGGAAGGAAGAAGGATCAACCAACTCACCCTTTTTAGAGTTTCGTTACAGGTATGACTCTTTTTCTCTCCATTCATGAAGTATTCTTTGTTGTATGAACAAATAATGGCTCAGTGATGCTTGGATTCTGTCTGTTCCTGAGAATTTCAACTACGAAAATGTTTATTATATCTCTCTGTGATGACTGTAAAATGTTTTGGACTGCAAGCAAAGGAATTGTTTTTTTTTTTTTAAGTTGTGCATTGACTAGTTGCTCGATCAGTTTAATATCGTGATGGGTCTCTGTGGAATAATAATGAATGTGGATCATATGGCTCTGCGTTGATGAATGGAGGGTTTCATTTTTTGTATTAACGTAGGCTATTTTTTTCCCTCATAGTCATGATTGTAACCCTTACCTAGTCGCAGAGAGATTTCTCGAAGATGTTGTGTTCTTTATTCAAACCCTGATTCATGGTCATTGGGCCATTCTTGTTTTCTTTTTTCTGAAGTAACCCAAGACCCGAGCTTGGGTGGCCCTAACATTAATACATGATTTTATGGTTGTGGGTTGATACAAGTTATATATCAATGTTATGTCAAAAGGATGTTTGTGTCCTCACTAGTGTTTTGGTCAAGTTGCTTGGCTCTTGAGTAATGGGTAGAGACATTATATCTCTTTGTTTATTTTAATAACTTCCATTGTTCAATTAAAATTCACCTCTCCTCTACAAATGTTAAATGTGTCATGTGCACTGGGTTATTGTCCACCTGCCTTAGCTCTCCTCGGGTGTTAATCATTGGTCTTGTCCAGAACCTGGAGTAATAAGAAGATTGTTTTATCTTTTTCGAAGGGTTTTCTGCCTGTGGTTGAAAAGTCTCGGAAGACCTCCAGATCTTTGTGTTGTGGTTAAAATATGAACGTGTTCTTGTTGTCTCCCTGCATTTGATTGTGACAAACCCGATTTGATTTCCAATTGTCTTTTTGGGAACCTTCTTGGTTGTCAAATATTGGTTTATCATTGAAATAGTTATGGAGATTTTTTTTTGAGTCTCTGTCTCATCTTTCTATCATAAAATTGGTTGAAAATTTTCAGATGGGAATAGGCACTTGCATATAGTTTAGAACTGTCTTATTTCATTATGGTTTCACACAGTATGTTTTTACCAGTGTGGTATTGATCGAAATTTGAAACAACTATGTTTTTTCTAGGCCCACTCATGGTTATGACCAGTGTTAAAAACAATGCCTGTGTGTAATCGGTTATGTTCACTTCATATATATTATTGGATCATCATACAGATTACCAATGGTTTTAAAAGGAAGTTATATCAACAATGATAAGGCTCAGGTTTTATGTTGATTGTTGTTTCATTGCAAGTTCTTGTTGATTGATATGATGTAGACTGTGTGTAATGGGACATATTTTGGAAGTCTGTTCGTATTTGAAAAAATAACTATGTATATTTTAATTAGACCTTCTTATAAATTGGTAAACAATGGATGTTAATTATTATCCTGATGCATTATGGATTATCAGGGATAGATGTCGAGCATATTATTGTGCATTTTCCATATTATTTTAAAAGAAAAGGATTAACACTTGGTTAAATAGGACTGTTGAATGTTTTTTTGTAAGTTATGATCGCACAGACTGTTTTGAATTGAGAAATTCAGGGAAAGTTAATTATTGAAACAACGGACAATTTGATATAAAATTGAGAAGCAGTGAATGTTGGTGCTTTTTGGATTGATTCTAATACAGAGTTTAAGTTATTGCTTACTTAATTTGTTTTATGAATGGTATCCATTAATTTCCCTGTCATTCACTAAACTTTTTGCACATTATGAATCCCCTCACATTCCCAGATTCACTTTGCATGCCCCGTTCTTAAAATTAAATTAAAATTAAGTGGAAACTCTGTATTGCAACAATTAAAAGGATGGCACGGAGATGGTTTACAATTTACATGATTTTGTTATTATAACACAGTTGATTGTTTAATGATTTGTTGAGTAGTAATCATGTTCTACTCCATTTAATTTTATCACTTTTATGCTCAATACAAACACCTCATATATCCTAGAACCCTTATTCACCCCCTACTCATTGACAAGTATTAAACAATTTTTATGGATTGGATTCCATGGGTCTAATGTTTTGCTGAGCCAAAATTTGTTTCATATTTAAAGAGATGTCATCTATGGTTTGTTTAAGAAGCTCATTGTTAATAAATGTTGCATACAAGAATGAGATTCTTCAATAGAGGAAGCAATGGATGAAATAACAAGGGAAGAGGGAATTGGAACAGAGGCCCGAGAAGGCCAATATTTTTGATACATTTTGATGCAGATCCACAAGAGTTAAACCATCTCTTCCAAGATGGATTTTTCAACTGGATTGGACAAGGGGTAGTACAACCTAGTCCAGAAAGGCCTCCCTTCCAACCCCAGCATGTCCCTGGTATCCCAGTTCCCCCTCGTGTCTCATTACAACCCGAAGTCCATGAAAATGACAGATGTAAAAATAATTTTCACCCAACATTCTCCCAACATCGTGTCTAGCCCAATTTGTCTCTACCTACTGCTCCTCCACCAGTTAACCCAATGGTCCAAATTTCCCTTGCACACTCACTTTTACAGTCTTCCCACATAAGCAATAGACTCAAAAATAAATCCCACCATACACATGATAAAGTAAAGGATGATGTTTCCCCCTCCTCTCCCTCAAGTGATTCAGCTAAATCCATTTCATCCTGCATGCACTTGAGATATGATTTCTCTCATGTTATCAGTGAGATCAAGCCTAAAGGATCCACACAGCCTAAGGATAATTTAAAGAAATCAAAGGGAGACAACAACAACAAAGGGAAAATTGCCTCCCAAAGTGGCAAATATGGTTTTTGAGTATATTTATTGACTGTTGAGAAGAATTGTCTACTGAAGTTTTTGGACATCATACTATTTTTGGATATTTTGGATATGGTTTAAAATATCATTGATAATAATTTTAAAATTATGAGAATGATGATGGGAACCACAAGAAGCGATGTGTTTGATTGATTGACTAGTTGTGTTTATTGTTTTTAAGAAACTAAATGGAGTCACAAGGGGTCCCACCTACTAGTTATTATTGATTAAAGACCCTTATTATTATTATATTAATTCTTCCCATAAAATAAAAGTTAGTTGAGTTTTAGTTAACTTAACTAAAAGAAGTAGGTTAACTAGTTCAACTAATTTTGATTGTTTAAAGGAAAAAAGAGGAGGAACAAAGAGGAATACGAGGAGAAAGAATACTAAGGGTCCTATTGTAGAAAAAAAAGATTCAAGGATGAATTACATCATTCTGACACTTGTTTTTCATAGAGTCGAGTGGGCATCAATATGTGGCAAATTGATCCAGCTTTTAAATTTCAGTTTTTTACTTTTTGTCAAAAGTCCTTTTGTATGGTTTTCATCGGTGACATCTAAGTTTGAATTTGGTCCAAACTCCCTCAGGGAATTTTGTAAAGAGAACGATTCTTTTGATTTCTTGGAATGGAATAAATGATTGTTATTCTATCTCATCTGTGTTAATTTGTGACTTGGTATTTTAACTTTTGTCTCCACATTTACTTTTGCATCTTTTATATTCAGAAAATGATATAAAAATGTTGAATTTTACAACAAACTTTTATTTATAAAAAATCATCCTAAGATCTTGTAACTAATACTTGTGGATTAGGAAACAATTTTTTAGGCTATAAACAGAGCGTGGTATTACCGTCTATCTTGCCTTAGCCAAGCAAGATCTTAAAATGCTTGAGTAAGATTATTTCATATCTTTTCCTCTAAATTTATTTGGAGACCATACTGGGGAGATCTTCCATATCTCTCTGGTTGATTTTTATGCTTGATTATCATTGAATATATCTACTTTTCTAATATTGATTCTTTGACTTCTTCATTTCTTAATGATTGTACTTGCTGCAAGAAAACCTAATATTGAGCCTTGTCTTCAAGATTAGACTAGCATTGCTTTAAACTTATTTAATCGCATCTTAGATACTGCTAATACCCGGGTTGAGCTTAATTGCTCATGGGAAACAATTGAACGAGACATAAGTACCAAAGAATGTTGACAAGCTAGGCAAAGATAGCCTAGGAATCACCCATAACTTTCTTTTTCCTTCAGTTGTTGATTTTCTTTTCATGTCCTTAGACCCTCGTTTTTCTAGGAGAAGAAGAGGTTTATCACCGTAAATTAATCCTATTGTTGAAATAGGAAGAAGGAATGTTGTGTTATAAAACCAACAAGTTTCTATAAGGAGAGCCTTGTCTGATTCATCTAGTTCATCTTTCTCTCCCTTACCTATCATCCACAAGATGGCATCTAGTGGTGGCTCTGGTGGCACTAGAGGTGATTTTTCATCTCAACCTTTAGCTTCTTCAATGATTTGTATATTTTATATTCACCAAGTCCCTATCCAATCTACCACAAACATCACCAAAGTAATTAAAAAGTATGGGTTTTTTTAGTTTGAAGAATGTGATACAACTACCCTGTGGCATGTTTCCTCCCCTCTGAACCTAGCACCTGCTACTCATCCACTTCTTAAATTGAAATAGCATCTCCCTAGGTTTTTTGGGAACAACAATCTCACTACAAATGAACACTTGGTGAAATTTTCTAATGCCTGTCACAACATAGGAGCCAATGACAACGATACTTGTATGTGCTTGTTTGTGAATTCCCTTCAAGGGAAGGCTGTGGCCGATTTCTTCGATCTCCCTCCTAATATTTTATCTACTTGGGAGGAGTTAGTCTATTGGTTCAAATATACCTATGGGAAATCCAAAATCCCAGCTGAGAAGTTACAGGAGTACAATAACATCGCTTATAAGGATGGTGATACTATCAAGTCCTTCAACCTACGTTTCACCAAATTATACAACCAAATACCTAAACTTATTCTTCCTTAGAACGAATCCACTTTCATGCATTATTATAATGCATTACCTTCCCCTTATTGTCATAGGCTTCTTGAAAAATCAATTGATAACCTTGGTTTCGCTCTGTACACTTGTTTAGAGTATGAAGACCAACTTAAAAGAACAGGTCTTCCTCAGGGAGACTCAGTTAAACAGAAAAACATGTCTGCCCTCTTACAGCTTGTCCAAGACATGAATAATCAAATGATATTGTATGAGCGGAAAGGAAATGTCTCCTCTCTTACCCCTGGAGCTTCATCTTCTTATGAACCCCGTTTTATAAATACAAATGAAAAACAAATTCAGCCTAAAGCTATCATGCCTCATAGTTGGTGTAACGTTTGCGAGGAACACCATGAGGAAAGTACATGCCAGGTAAGGAATAGTGCCAGAGATAAAATATTTGGTAAGACACCTGAAACAACCATTGTTTTCCTAGACTTTCCAAAGCCAGAAGATGTCATGATTATAAATACTAGGAATAAATCTTATGTTCCCAAAGCAAATATGATCCTCCCTGCACTTCTTCTAGCCCAAGCTCATCCTCACTAGTTTCTATTGTGCAGGTTCCTAAGGCTCCTAGCATTCAAGGAACTACCTCCCCTCTCCCATATTCCAAATAAAATATCCTAAATCAGTTGGCCAACATTAAAGAAGATGCAACCCTTCTGGACATGTTTGTCGTCCCTAAACAACAGAAACATCTAAAAAATTTCATGGAAGGAAAAGATTTTGTTGTATTCAACCTCTCTGAAGAGATAGATGAAGAGGATTCGTCTGTAAATAAATTAGGTGTACATAACTTTAGACGCCCTGTAAAAAACCCCTTGTTTTATATTTCTATAAAGATTATGGATAAGATTTCCCATTGTTGCCTCATTGACGATGGTTCATACCCACGTGTAATGTCGAATAATATTATGGAAGAGATAGACTTTTCATGTACACATGAAAACAATAGAAACATGCTCTCTTATAATAGTCTACAACAAATGACCATAGGTGAAATCAAAGATGTGACCTTGGTTTTCTGCGCACACCCTGAAATAAGGACAACCCTTAATATTCAGGTAATCGATATGCCAATGAGTAACTACTTGATCATCTTAGGAAGAGTTTGGAAAGATTTGATAGGTCGATACCTCTCACTCAATAGGACACACTTATCCATTCCTCGAAATGGTAAAAACATCATAGTCCTAAGATAAGGGAGAATTTCACCTTACATAGAAAGTGTCCCACGGCCTAATGTGAATTAAGTCGAGGAAGACATAGGAGTGTATTCCATCTTTGCTAATGAGTAAAACATTACCTTGGAACAAATCGACTTAGACGAAGGGATGAGGCATATGAACTTTGATGGTTCATGCTCTAGCGAAGGAAATAGAGCTAGTATTATCTTGTACTCTCTTGTGGGTAAAATTCATAACTTTTCCTATAGGTTAGAGTTTGCTTCCACAAACAATGTCATTAAATTTGAAGATTTATTGTTAGGCATTGAAAATTCCTATAATATGGGTTGTGGTCACCTTACAGTTTTTGGGGATTTCGAACTTGTTATAAACCTTGTACGTAAGATATACTCTCCTAGCAACAAGTTAATGAAATGCTACACCCAAACTGTTTGGGAACTTATCTCGAACTTACTAGATTTTAACATCACTCAGGTTAAAAGGGAATTGAACTCAATGGCTGACCAATTAGCTATTTTTGTAGCCTCTCCTACTCAGAAACTTCTGCCAAAAAGACCCGATTGCACCTTTCAATCTTTGTATCATCCACACATCCATGACAATATAGAGTCATGGAAGGTCTTCCCTAGTGATGAGAGAATCTGTGATTTCATTCTAAATGAACCTTATAATCCTAAGGAAATTATATCAATGGAAGATAACAAGACTCCTAAAGGCTTGAATCCTCTAGAAAGTTCATTTTCATCAACTGATGTAGGAAACAAAGAGAAACATAAAGAAGAGGAGTCGAAAAGGAAAGTGGGTGAAACCATTTCCTTGAACATTAGAACACCCAAGTCTCCAAAGAATTTTAAAATAGGTGCCCCATGTTTTAATGAAGAAAAATTGAAATTCGCTAGGATGATTAGCGAATTTCAAGATGTTTTTGCTTGGTCTTATGAGGATCTTCATGGTTTTGATCCTTCACTTATACAACATGTTATTCCTATCAAGGAGCGCATAAAACTAGATAAGAAAAAGAAAAGACCCATTAACCCTGCACTGGAAGAAACTATTTGAAAGGAGTTGGAAAAACTCTTGAAGGCTGGGATCATTTTTCTGGTTAAATATTCCGAATGGGTTTCCAATTTGGTTCTCATTCTGAAAACAACTGGTCAAATCAAATTATGCATAGATTTTCGCGAATTAAATCAAGCTAGTATAAAAGATCACTTTCCTCTCCCAAATATGGAAATGATTTTGTAGCAAGTTGCAAGGTCACAGATGATGTCCTTACTTGATGTTTTTTTTGGTTACAATCAAATCAAGGAAAAAAGGGAAGATAAATACAAAACCACTTTTATTACTCATTGGGGCACTTTTGCTTATGAATGTATTCCTTTTGTCTTATCTAATGTAGGTACCACTTTTCAAATCTATGAAAATAGATTTCGATGATTTGATCGGCAAGATTATTCAAATATAACTGGATGACTTAACTGTGTACTCTAAAAACCGATCAGATTATTTTGGTCATCTTAAAAGAGTTCTCATGCGATGCAAAAAAATTGGAATTTCTCTAAATCCTTCTAAGTCCATTTTCAGTGTTACCAAGGGAAAGATCATTGGAGACATTGTCTCTGATTTAGGAATAAGCATTGATCCTGAAAGGATTGTTTCTATCCTAAATCTTCCTGCTCCCACTTCCAACAAGGAGGTTAAAGCTTTTATGGGTGTTATTAACTTTGTTAGTAGGTTTGTTCCTGATTTTGTTGTAATGGTCAAGCCAATTCATAATATGCTTAAGTAAGATCATTCCTTTTATTGGATAGATGATGTCAAAAATGATTTTGTAGGGATCAAGAAAGAAAGGAGTTCCACACGGGTTCTGGTGAAGCCAGATTTTGAGAAGGAATTTATTATATATACTAATTCCATAAAGGAAGCAGTTTCTGCTATCCTCATGCAAGGTGATCACCAAGGTAACGAAAAAATAGTGGTTTACATGAATCAAAGCTTGTCTGATGATGAGTTTAAATATTCTTTTATTGAAAAACATGTTTTCGCTCTTGTTAAAGCTCCTAAAAAAATTCGCCACTTCATCTTAGGTAAGAACACGATGGTAAAAGTTCCTTTACCTGCTATCAAATTTTTTCTCTCATAGACTTATCTTCCAGGGAAGCTTGGACATTGGCTTGCCAAGATCCAGGAGCATGATTTAACTATTGTGACTTATAACACCATCAAGGGATGTGACTTAGCCCTTCACTTAGCTCAGCATCCTGAAACTACTGAAGAAATTGATGAACATGGTAGTTCTCTATCAAAACTATTCTACATTCATAATCAAATCCTTCCTATGTATGAACATCCTTGGTATAAAAAATTGGCTTACTATTTGCAAAATCAAAGATGTCTAGATAACTTAGAAATTCATCAAAGAAGAAGGATCTTTATCAAATCTTCCAGATATGTCATTATAGGAGACTTCCTGTTTAGAATATATGTCGATGGCATGTTGCTTTGTTGTGTAAAAAATGAGGAAGCACAAAAACTATTGCAAGAAACGCATGGTTCCTCGAATTTTTTTATTCATGTAGGAGGTAATTTTTCTACTAAAACCACTGCTTTTAAGATTATCAGAAAAGGATACTATTGGCCTTCAATCTTTCATGTTTCTTATGTTTTTTCTAGATCTTGTAACAAGTGCCAAAACTTTGTTGGGAAAGAACATCTTTCAGCCATGGTGTTACAACTTGTCCTCCCATACTTTCCGTTTTCAAAATGGGGGTTGGAATTTATTGGTCCTATTAATACTCTATCTTCATTACGACGAGTCTTTATCTTGACAACAACAGACTATATTACAAAATGGGCTGAAGTTGTCCCGCTTAACCATTCGACAGATGAGCAGGTGATTTCTTTCCTTGAAAATAATATATTTTCAATATTTTATCTTCCTTTGGAAATTATTACAGACAATGGTCCCACTTTTATTTCTGCTAAGCTCATCCAATTTTTAGCTAAGTTGGGGGTTAAACATTTTACCTCATTAACTTATTACCCAAGGAAATGGGCATGTCAAGTCCACCAATAAGAATCTGGTGAGAATTATCAAAAGGCTCATCGAAGATAAGCTTCGACAATGGCACAATCTCCTCACCGATGCCCTTTGGGAAGATCGAACTACCACCAAGGTGAGCACTTGTTGCACTCATTTCTAGCTTGTTAATGGCCAAGAATCCATTCTTCCTACTAAGATGGAAATTTCCTCCTTAAGTTTAATGCTACAGGTCGAAAAATTAAATTCTTCTGATGTTTCTCAAAGAATGAATGAACTCCTGGATTTACAGGAGCAAAGGACGTTTTCCTTAGGTAATATAAAGAGAAGACATCAATCTGTTAAAAAATATTTCAACAAGAGTGTTAAATCTGTCAAATTTAAAGTCAATGAGAAGGTATTGTTGTGGGATTCAACTCATGCTAGTAGAGGAAGACATTCAAAGTTTCAAAAATTATAGTTGGGTCCTTTCAAGATCGTTTTTGTCCTAGGTGCAAATTCTTATATTCTAAAGGATTTACAGGAGCGATTGTTTTCCTACAGCACTAACGACTCCAACTTAAAACATCACATGGAACCAACTTGAAGGGTTTAACATTGTTTGGATTCTTTCTGTGTTTTAGTAGTTTTTCATTTCCCCTTTCATTTTAGCAATTTTCCTTCTTTGTTATTTTCATTTTCTGTCATTTCATTTCTGCTCATTTCAATTTTGTTGTTTCATTTCTGTTATGCCATTTCTTTCTTTTTGTTCTTTTGACTTCAATTTTTGTCAAAAATAAAATGTTGGATCATTTTTTCCATAGTGACACTTCTGTACAGCATTATAAATCAATAAAAATCAACATTACACGACTGTTATGATGTTCCCCCTGAAGGCATCATTGAATTTTTTATCTGCTTTCACTATTGTTTTATGAGATAGTTGGTTTTATCCTGCTTCTTCTTTTTGTTTCTTCATCCATTTTGAGATTCAAAAGAGAAAGTTCAAAAAAAAAATCTCCTTGAAGTCAAGAGAAAATTTTAGTTGAATGATTATGCTTACAGGGATAAACGCCCTCATACTTAACATTTTCCATGAGTTATTCCCAACTTCCCGGTCATTTTTCCATTAAATCCACTCACTTCCCCCTTGTTGCATAATCGTTCTGATTTTTATCTTCTTGATTTGATGTTACTTGGTCTGCAAAACCAAACATTCTGAATTTTTAATCTGTTGGAAACATATTTCCATGTGGATTCGCTAGTTTTTTGATGATTAAAATCATAAACATGAATTCCACCCACAAAGTATTGCTAAATCCCTATTATTTAACTTTGCTAATAATATAATAATAGTAGGTGGGACTCCCTTGTAGACTAGAGGTACAAGGATATATGTATTATGCATGTTTTGTATTTGTTTTGATGTTGCCTACAGAGTCCTATATGGTTGACAATGTAGTCTTGGTTTCTTTTTGACATGGTAACAGGTGGATGAAGCATTTTTGTGGAATGCTTTTTGCGATCCAAAACATTTTTTTATGGTTATGAGGAACATGCATTTACAATTGCTATGATTTAACCATGTCACTAATCATTGTGATCAATTACCTATACACATATATACAAGAGATATTTTAGTGATAACATAATCAAAACAAAAAAAGAAAAACCTATGAAAAAAATCCAAAAGGGAAAGAAGTTATGTTTGAGCTATGATAAAGGGTTATATGCAAATCCGAATGGAAAAGTAAAAGGATGTTAGTATTAGTCCTAACTATTATGTTATGGTTGGTTAGTGGGGTATGAAAATATCATTAGATTTGAATGGGGCCCATATAGCATTATGTATGATGGTATAGAATTTTGGCAAGGGTTAATGTGTAAATGATATTGGGTGGTGCATTTGCAAGATCTATCGTCGCAGATTTCAAATGGTTGGCATTGAATACATGGTTTAATTGATTGGTGAATGTTGGGTTGTCTCGTACTTCGATTTTAATAGGCTAGGTGTTGGAAGCGACGTGCATTTACTACATGTCACTCCATACTTCCTCTATCGGTCGTCACCCTAACATTCTTCATTTGTTGCATTTTTCAATGTGTTGGTTGTGAAGCTCTGCATTTTAGTCTCTTGGAAGGAGGAAGGCTTAGCCAACTTGCCATTTTAAGCATTTTTTTCCATGTATGATTCTTTTTTTCTCCATTCATGAATTATTCTCTTTTGTATGAACAAATAATGGCTCAATGATGCCTCGATTCTGTGTGTTCCTAAGAATTTTGACTGTGAAAATGTATGTTATATCTCTCTATGATGACTGTAAAATGTTTCAGACTGTAAGCAAAGGAATTGTTTTTTTTGTTAACTTGTGCATTGATTGGTTGATCAATCAGTTTAATATGATGGGTCTCTGTGGAATAATAATGAATGTGGCGAATATGGATCTGTGTTGATGAATGGAGGGTTTCATTTTGTTTATTACCATCTGTTATTTTTTTCCCTCATAGTCATGATTGTAACCCTTACCTAGTTACAGAGGGATTGCCGCAGCTGCTATGTTATTTATTCAAACCTTGAATCATGGTCATTTCCCCATTCTTATTGTCTTTTCACCGAAGTAATCCAAGCCCCAGTATTGGGTGGCCCTAACATTAATACAAGCATGTATGGTTGTGGGTTGATACAATTTATAACTCGGAGTTATGTCAAAAGGATGTTTGCGTCTTCATTGGTGTTTTGGTCAAGTTGTTTGGCTCTTGAGTAATGGGTAGAGACGTTATATCTCTGTGTTCCTTTTAATAACTTCCACTGTTCAATTAAAATTTTCCTCTCCTCTTCAAGTTTTAAATGCATCATGTGTAATGGGTGATTATCCACTTACCTACACTCTCCTCGGGTGTTAAGAATTGGTCTTGTCCAAGACTTGGAGTAATACAAAGATTTTTTTATCGTTTTCGAAGGGTTTTCTACCTGTGGTTGATAAGTCTCAGAAGACCTCCAACTTTCTGTGTTATGGTTAAAAGATGAAAGTGCTCTTGTTGTCTCCCTACATTTGATTGTGACAGACCCGATTTGATTTCCAACTGTATTTTTTGGCACCTTCTTGGTTGTCAAAAATTAGTTTATTAGTGAAATGGTTATGGAGGTTTTTCGTTGAGTCTATGTCTCGTCTTTATATGATAAAACTAGTTGAAAATTTTCAAATGGGAATAGGTGCTTGCATACAGTTGAGAACTATCTTCTTTCATTACGGTTTCACACACTGTGTTTTTACTAGTGTGGTCTTAATCGATATTGGAAACAACTATGTGTTTTTGCTAGGCCCACTCTGGGTTATGGCCAATTTTAAAAACGATGCCTATGTGTAATTGGTTCTGTTTGCTTCATATATATTATTGTATCATCGTACGTATTACCAATGGTTTTAAAAGGAATTTATATCAACAGTGATAAGGGTCATGTTTTAGGTTGACTATTGTTTCATTGCAAGATCTTGGTGATTGATATGATGAAGAATGTGTGTAATCAGACATATTTTAGAAGTTTGTTCGGATTTGAAAAAAGACCCATGTATACTTTAATTACAACTGATTATAAATTGGTTAACAATGGATGTTAATTATTATCGTGATGCATTATGGATTATCAGGGTAGATGTCGAACATATTATTGTGCATTTTCTTGATTATTTTAAAAGAAAAGAAAGAAAAGGATCGGTGATTGGTTAAACAGGACTGTTGAATGTTTTTTTATAAGTTATGATTGCATAGACTCTTTTGAATTGAGAAATTCAGGGAAAGTTAATTATTAAAGCATCAGACAGTTTGATATAAAATTGAGAAGTGAATGTTGGTGTTTTTTGGATTGATTCTAATATAGAGTTATGGTTATTGATTACTTAATTTGTTTTATGAACAATATCCATTAATTTGCCTTTCATTCTCTCACTTTTTCACACATTACGAATCCCCTCGCATTCCTAGATTCAATTTGCACACCATTTTCTTAAAATTAGATTAAAATTAACTAGAAAATTTGTATTGCAACAATTAAAAGGATGACACAGAGATGGGTTATAGTTTACATGATTTTATTATTATAACACAATTGATTGTTTAATGATTTGTTGAGCACCAATCATGTTCTACTCCCTTTCATTTTATCAATTTTCCACTCAATACAACCCCCTAATATATCCAAGAACCCTTATTCACCCCATGCTCATTGACAAGTATTAAACAATTTTTATGGATTGGATTGCATGGGTCTGATGTGTTGCTGAGCCAAACTTTGTTTCATATTTAAAGAGATGGCATGTATAGTTTGTGGAAGAAGCTAGGTACTAATAAACGTTTCATATATTAATGAGATTCTTCAGCAGAGGAAGCCATCATCGAAATAATAGGGGAAGAGGGAATTGGAATAGAGGCCCAAGAAGGCTAAGATTTTCCATACATTTTGATGTAGATCCACAAGAGTTAAACCAACTCTTCAAAGCTAGATTTTTCAACTATATTGGATAAGAGGTAGTCCAACGTAGGCCAGAAAGGACTCCCTTCCAACCCCAACATGTCCCTGGTATCCTAGTTCCCCCTCATGTCTCATTACAACCTAGAGTCCCTGAAAATGTTAGATGGAAAGAGATTGTTCACCCAACAATCACCCAACATCATGGCTGGCCCAATTTGTCTCTACCTGCTCCTCCTCCACCGGTTAACCCAATTTTCCAAATTTCCCCTACACATTTACCTGTATAGTCTTCCCACGCAAGCAAGAGACTCAAAAATGAAGCCCACCATACACATGATAAAGGAAAAGTTGTTGTTGCCCCCTCCTCTTCCTCAAGTGATTCATCCAAATCAGTTTCATCCCTCATGCACTTGAGAGATGACTGCATTCATGTTATCAGTGAGATCAAGCCTAAAGGCTCCACACAGCCTAAGGCTATTTCAAAGAAATAAAAGGGAGATAGAAACAACAAAGAGAAATATGCCTCCCAAAGTGGAAATATGGTTTTCGAGTATATTTATTGATTGTTGAAAACAATTGACTGTTGAAGTTTTTGGACAACATATTATTTTTGGATATTTTGGATATTATATTTTTTGGATTTGGTTTAAAAAGTCATTGATATTAATTTTCAAATTATGAGAATGATGATGGGATCCACAAGGAGGGATGTGTTTGATTGATTGACTAGTCATGTTTATTTTTGTTAAAAAACTAAAGGGAGTCACAAGGGGTCCAACCTACTAGTTATTATTTATTAAAGACCCTTATTATTATTATATTAATTCTTCCCCTAAACTAAAAGTTAGTTGAGTTTTAGTTAAATTAACTAAAAGAAGTAGTTGAACTACTTCAACTAATTTTGATTGTTTATAGGCAAAAAGAAAAGGAAGAACAACGAGGAATGGGAAGAGAAAGCATACTAAGAGTCCTATTATAGACAACAAGATTCAAGGCTTAATTACATCATTCAGACACGTGTTTTTCAGAGAGTCGAGTGGGCAACAATCTGTGGCAAGTTGATCCAACTTTTAAAGTTCAGTTTTTTACTTTCTTTGAGAAGGCCTTTTGTATGTTTTTCATCAGTGACATCTAAGTTTGACTTTGGTCCAAACTCCCTCAAGGATTTTTGTAAAGAGAACGATTCTTTTGATTTATTCGAATGAAATAAGTGATTGTTATTCTATCTCATCTGTGTTAATTTGTGACTTGGTATTTTTTCTTTTGTCTCCACATTTACTTTTGCATCTGTTATATTCAGAAAATTATATAAAAACGATGAATTTTACAACAATCTTTTATTTATAAAAAATCAGCCTAAGCCCTTGTAACTAATACTTGTGGATTATGAAACAATTTTTGAGGCTATAAACATAGGGTGATATTCTCGTCTATCTTTCCTTAGCCAAGCAATATTTGAAAATGATTGAGTAAGATTATTTCATATATTTTCCTCAACAAGCACGTTGTGCTATGTCGACGCTTAAAGTTCTACAAAACTATCCAAGTCAATGTAGAACCTTGTTGTCAACTATTGGAGATGTGGATCCAGAGGCATAAAATATGATTATATTTAATATGGAATATTTTAAACTAAGTCTCTCCCATCACCTGACATTCCAAATTCACACTACGGTTCATGGGAAGAATATCCACCACACTCTTTTGGATGAAGGAACCTCCACTTGTGTCATGTCTTTATGCTATTGGAGAGACATTGGTTCTCATAAAGTTAACCAGTCTCCCACTACTCTTAAATCATTTGATGTACATGGTTTCCAACCTTATGGACTCTTGCAATATTTCACTACGAAATTAAAGAGAAACATCATTTCTATTGACATTGAAGTGGTTGATGCCCCCTATATTATAATTTGTTTCTTGGTCGTGGTTTTTTCTATGCAATGGTTGTCGTCGCTTATTTAGTATTTCTCATTTTTCAATTTACCCATCAGGCAAAAATTGTGACTATTGAACAACTTGATTATTGTACACCATATCTCAATAATTCTACAGCAAATAATATCCCTTTCCTAGGACAGTCTGGTATTAAGTATGAAACTGTGAGAGTAGGTATTCTCAAGGATTCCTCACTCATGGTATTTTTTCCCTTACCTCCCCTGATCCCCCACATGAAGTTTCCATGTTAAACATGATTACGACTATGGTGCAATGATCCTTTAAATATTTTGATCCTTGGGTAGTTCCTATCCCATCTTTCACTAAAACACTAGGCGACATCATGTAACATAGTCTAGAAGAGTCATATATTCCACAAGATCTAGTACCTTAACCTTCCCTTCCTGCACCTATCTCAATTGATCCTTTTTAATCCCCCCTCTCTGGTGAACCTATTGCTATTAGTAACCATGATTCTAAGTAGAAGAAGAGTCTATAGATGAACCAAAGCTTGGGGGACATGTAGTCAAATTATAGACGTCATATTGAAGTTAAACAACCAACTTCTTATGATGATGTTGGGGGAAAAGTAACAACCTATGAAAAACATGTTCAGAAAACACCTGCCAATAGGTATCGATCAACGTACCAACCTATGGACATCATGTTTAGAAAAAGCTCGTTCATGGGTATTACACCGAGCATAGTTTATTCTCATTTTCAACCTTGTCAAAAATGAAACCAAATTCAAGCATAGTTTCATTCTTTGTTTCAATCTCGTTTAAAAATGAAGTATACTATGAGCATACTTCGTCATCCTCTGATCTCGTTAAACCAAGAAGAGTCATGTTTTTCATTGTTTCATGGAAACCTGCACATGAGACCTAGCTAAAGCATACACAAAGAAAGCTTATCAAGAAAATGAACCCCATGATCTGCACTGGAATCCTTCCAAGTGCATCCTCAGATATGTTCATGGAACCATGAGTTATGGGATTCACTATGTAGCTGGTTGTGCATTATATCTCATAGGATTCATAGATTCAGATTGGGTTGGTGATAGCACATATTGCAAGTCAACGTCTGAGTACACTCTAGGTTTGGGGTCAGGCCCAAATTTTTTGTCAAGGAAGAAGAAATCATCCATTTCTTTATCTTCCATAGAGGTAGAGTACATAGGAGTATTCAACTATGTCATTTAGACACTTTGGCTTCAACACTTCCTTATTGAGCTTGGTATCCAGTTTCACTGTCTAACTATCATATTGTGTGACAATCAGAGTACACTGATATTTTGCAAAGATCTAGTACAACAACAACGAACCAAACACATTGAGGTCCACATGCATTTCATCATAGATTTAATACATGACGTGATCATTGATTTGCAGTTCTATCCTTCCTCTGAACATACTACTGACATATTCACCAAGAAATTCATTGAGCAGAAGTTTTAGACTTTGTGGGATCATCTTGCAGTGAAGAACACAGTTTCCTAGCATCTTCCTTTTCTTCTGTCTTTTGAGGGGGGGGGGATTCCCATGTGGTTTTCCCTCTTTCCTCAATTTTATTCAGTTTTCATTAGTTTCCTTGTACATGAGTACCTAATATGGCCTAGTAGTCGGGACTCATTTTTTACTCCATAGTTAGTTCAGGGGGGTGTTGGAGAAATTTCTATTTTCGACACAATAGTTCAGTGGGAGTTAACTGACTAGTTCTATTTTAGAATTTCTAATTTTAGACCATTATTATTATGCATGGATTCCTTTTATAGGATGTCATTTCCTATATGATTGAATATCACTCACTCATTGAATAGATCATAATACACATTGATTCTCTTTCTTCATATTGTATCTCTCTTTCTCTCTTCTCTGGCTCGTCTGGGTTGCTCCAAGCAGCTCGGATTTGATACCATGTCAGTGCTTCATGGAAACCTGCACAGGAGACCTAGCTAAAGCATACACAAACAAGATTATCAAGAAAAGGAAGAGAGATACAATATGAATAATGAGAATCAATGTGTATTATGATATGTTCAATGAGTGAGTGATATTCACTCATATAGGCAATGACATCCTATAATAGGAATGAATGCATAATAGTGATGGTCTAAGATTAGAAAGTCTAAAATAGAACTAGTAAGTTAACTCCCACTAAACTAGCATGCCGAAAATAGAAATTTCTCAAACAATATTTTGAGTGGTAGTTTACCCATTTTTCGGCCTCGTAAGACTAACTACGAAAAAGGTATAATCTAGTCAATCATGATTAGAAGATTTCTCCCTTGAATTTGTTTACACTTTTTCGGGCTCGGGGGACTAAATTTCTGAAAAAATAACATCCATGGATTCATCTTTAAGATCTTTTCAGATTCTCTAAATATGAAAATACCACCGATTTTCCCTTCTTTGGGATTTTTATCCCCATTTTTTGGATAACTAAGGAGATGATTTCTCGAGGCCCTTAGGTTTCAGATATGGAGTGTCAAGAGACTACATGACCAACAATACCCTTTGCACAGATGGAAAACCCACTCACCACCACAAATGGTCACAAGTTTATAGATGGCATCCACCACACTAGTTGTCTTTCGAAAGGCAGTGGGCCTTTATCCATGAGGTACAAGTCATTATTATGGTGAGAATCATTTCAATAACTAAGCCATTTGATTATGTTGTATCTTATATTTCTCTATATTTCATGATATGTGCTTGGACATTATGCCTTTTTCCCTACTTCACCTTGGTGGTTGACATTGTGACCTAGTAAATGGTCTTCTTTGGGAATGGATTTTCTACTGGTAAATTTCTTAATAATCCATCATACCATTCCCGACCATACTTACCATTTTCCATCATTATTCCCCTTCATTTCCTTATCTCTTGGGATTTTAGGGTGTATTGACTCAAGAAGGGGTTCTCCTTCATTTTATGGGAATAAGGGGCTAAAGGCCCAGAGGGGTTGGTGTTGGGTAAAAGATAAAATCCATATATGAACCTTCCAAATGCGTCACCTAGGGATCACCCAAGAAAGAAATAAAACACTTATATTTGAATAAAAGGGGACCCATAATATAACAAAGAAATGCATGAAAGGTAGATTGAATGATAGGAGGTCTCATAATGAGTCGACCTATCATGTCCATGGATATCTAGTGGTATGGCATTGTCAGTATATGGTCACCAAACCAAGGAAGTGACTCTCAGTTGAATGGCTAAGAGAAAGGGTGTTGAAATGGTGATAACAAATCCCCATGGGATGTGGATCTAGATCCTACTATTCATCTTTTGGTTGAGATAAGGCAACCTTAGTTAGAATGTATAATTAATGAATTTGTTTAATTTTAACCGTGGGAGAAGTTGTTTAAATACTTGTGCCTGAGAGACAAATATTGAGCCACAGGCTTCAAGCCCTCTCCAGGTTGTTGGTTGTAATCTCCATGATATGAATAATAAGACATCTGATGCCTATGTTTGGTGGACATAGCTCAACATTTGGGTGAACCACATGAAATCCCTGTTTCTATTTCTTATGTGTCTGATTGTTAATTTTCATTGAGAATTGTGTTTTCCACATTGACAATTCTAACAAGTGGTATCAGAGCGGGGTTTGAGGAGAAGGCAGTCGAGGGCATCAAATTTTTTTTTTAAAGGTGCATAGATATCCAAATTTCCACAGGTCTCTCCTCTCGGAGGTTGCGGCGGCCACTACTAAACACTTTATGGGCGGGTATTTTTTTTGAAATTTCCACAGGCCAACAATAACGAAAGGTGTGGCAGCTCCCCGTGTAACTTTTACAATTTCTGCACTCAAGCAATAAGGGAGGTGCGGTGGCCCTTTGAAGCATGCACGTAGTCCACTTACTCAGTAGGTGTGACGGCTCCTTCAAACACACACACAAAAAATTTTATTGTCATGAAGAAATTAAGGTATGGTTTATTCTTTGAATGGATGAAGGGGTTGACTTTTCCTCTCTTTTTTTAAATCGTGAGCAAGTGAAGTCACGTGGAGGAAATATGTTAAAAGTTTTATTATATTTGGTTTTTTAAATATAATATGAAAAAGGGTGGAGGAATAAGTTGGGGTGATTTTTTATTTAAAATTTATTTTATTAAAAGGTGAATTCTATTTCTTTTAATAAAAGGTGAGGCTAAGAGGGTTTTGTACTAAATCTTTTTAAGGTTAAACCATTATTCCTCCATAGTTTTTTGAAAGAGCCTTGGTTATTACAAGAAGAAATGTTTGTTTTTTATGTTCCTCCTAACAAAAAAGATGTAGAGTACCAAGTTTAAGGTGGAGGTGTTGCAGGGGTTATTTAGCCTCTGGTAAACAATGCTAAGTAAGGTGATAATTGAGCGCAAATGAGTCGATATGTTGAAGGGAAACATAGTGGAGATCTCTCTATAGAAATTCCAGATCTGTTTCTGGTGGGAGATCTGTGTGGTGCCCAGTGAAGGTGCTCAACAAATGACAGACCTGTTTGTGACAACTCTGTGGTCAAACAACTAGAGATAGAAGTGTTGGTAAATGGAAGAAATCACAATAAAGATAATGGTAAAGTTACCATGTGAACATTTTCTTTTGGAGTTGTATTTTTTGGCTATATATAATTGGGGATATTGTTGTAAGACCTGGTTAGGCATGCGTACCCCTAGTTCTGTTAAGTCACCTATGAAAGTACAGATTTAGGTAGACTAAAGAAGGGTGGGGGGGCATGAGTCATGTATTAAAACCTTGTACATAGGTCTATAGTTGTGGGTTTCAGGCCCATGATTATTGGTTTCCCGTGGTATGGTGTCCATAGAATTGCATGTTATGGGGCTCGATGAAACTCCATTGTAAAGTGGCTTGGAGGTGAGCAGTGAAAATCTCATTTGGTAGTCTTGGATGGATTTGTTCAAGGTTTCAAATACTTTGTTCGAAGTGGAGCACTAAAGGTGCCTTGGTAAAAAATTTGGGTCAATAGAAAGGTTGATGTGTTTATGTATTGACAGGTTAAATCAAGGGTCTCAGAACACATGATCGAGGCAAGTTCATATTCCTTGGAATTTTGGAAATTATTGCAGGACAATTGGGGTTGAATGGCATCTTTAGTAATGCCAAGTTGCAGTATGAGTTTTGGTCAAAAGAAGTTGAGTTCTATCTAGACAATCGGTCACCATTAGTTGCAAAAGGTTGGAAGACTTTGGAAGAGGTATATTGAACAAGTCTTCTCTTTTGATTACTCAGTTCTTTGAAATTGTTTAATTGTTATGTTCATGCTCTCATCAACATTCTAAGTAGGATCTAGATCAAACAAGTAGATATTTGTTGGTTATAATGACAATGTCAAGGGATATAGATTGTCATTGATAGAGATAGTGTTTGATGGATTTCTTCTCAAATCATACATAGTAAAAGATGAAAGGAATAAAGCATGACTGATAGCAGAAAGGTATTTGGGAGGCATAAATTTCCATGAAATATTCTTGCCAATTGTTAAGATTTTCTCTATTCATGTAGCATTAGCACTAGTTGTTGTAGCTATATGTTAAGACAAGTTTTTTATGGAGATTTTCATGAGGAGATATGTATATTGAAAAACCAGAAGGGTTTTTTCAGGATCGCAACAAAAGATTTGTTTGCAAGCTCAAGTAGTCACTGTATGGCCTGAAATGCGCATCAGGAATTGGTACAAGATGGGTGATTCCTTCATGGTGAGCCAAGTTTTACAATAAATGAATTTAACCATTGTGTTTGTGGTACATTCATTATCTTGGTGTTTAGATTGCTGACGATATGTTTTTTGAAGTAAAAGCATGGTTAAGATCAGCAGGTTGGCTCTATTGGCAAGGATGTTCGTGGTGAAGGATCAAGGAGCAACAAAAACAAATATTGGGCATGGAAATACATAGAGGCAGGAAATATGGTAAGATTTGGTTATCACAGATGCAGTATAAGGAAAAGATACTCAAGAAATTCGGCATGAATAATGTGAAACCGAAAAATATCCCTTTGGCTTTCCATTTGTTTTCTTTAGGTGTATATCCTTGTAATATGGAAGAAAAGGTTATGTCTCATGTATTGTATGCTAGTTGGAAGTATAAAGTATATTATGGAAAGGTTTGATATTTTCAAGTATGAGGCATTTCACATGCAATTGGTGTTGTCAGTGGTCACATGACAAATCCAGGTAAAGCGGTGAAATTGGGTGCTTTGGTATCTTAGGGGCACATGTATCACCTACAGTGGTTTCAATTTTTTTTGTCTGAGATAATTCAGATTTTGCAGGAGGATTTGGACAAGAAAAGATCTACTTCAGGTTCTATCTTTTATGAGTATAAAGGGACCATTTGGTTAGTTTGGACAAAGTGCAGGTTTTGTTTTATGTGGTAGTCAAAGCCTTGCACATTTGACACATAGTTCAGCTTACCTAAATTGGACATGGTATCACTTTGTAAGACATGTTACTAATGGAGGTGGAGTGGTCCATATTCGAGCAAGTTGTGCATACATGTTTTTTGGAACCAGTATTGAAGAGAAGTTGTGGTCGTGATTTTACTTCTCTTGAAGGTGATGAATCAAATTGGACAAGGCATTAGGGAAATTGTTGTCAAGGTGGAGATTATTGAAATAGTGATAACAAATCCCCGGGGGATGTGGATCTAGATCCTACTATTCATGTTTTGGTTGAGATAAGGCAACCTAGGTTAGAATGTATAATTAATGAATTTGTTTCATTGTAACCATGTGAGAAGTTGTTTAAATATGTGTGCCTGAGAGACAAATATTGAGCCACGGGCTTCAAGCCCTCTCCAGGGTGTTGGTTGTAAACTCCATGATATGAATAATAAGACATCTGATGCCTATGCTTGGTGGACGTAGCCCAATGTTTGGGTGAACCACGTGAAATCCCTGTGTCTATTTCTTATGTGTGTGATTGTTAATTATCATTGAGAATTGTGTTGTCTGCATTAACAATTATAACAAAGGGGGTCTCATCATGATCCAACCTTCTCATTTCCATTAGGCATTTGTGGGTGACATTTCCACCATCTGGTCACCACGACAGAGTAGTGACCTTCAAACTCTCCTTGTGCTAAGAAAAATATAAATAAAGAAAGATAAAAGGAAAATGATGGGCTTGGAAAAAGTGCATTGCTGACAAAGGTACAACACAACGTCTACAAAGGAACCCATGAATGAGAAAATATGACCCCTAGTATGTCATGATCCCTATTCCCATTGAGTCTTGACCCCATCCATCTCATACACTCTACATGGCTAAGAGAAGGACCTCTTGGAGGCTCTCCTTGACCTAGGGAAATATCTACCCAATAGGACACCTCATCAACCCTCCCATACTTAATCTTCACAAGTCGCATAGTGTCTTTGAGATTCTAATTGTTTGATATAGTAATATTTCATGAACATGCTTATATGGATTATTTATTTATTGGATCCACTTATCATGATGTTATGACTTGATATCCTTGGAGGGCATGTTCATTTGTCTTTGTAGGACCTAGCTGGTGGACAATTTTGGGAGAACAAGCCTAGCTTGGGATTCCATGGGACTACAAGCCCACATGCTGAATGTCAAGGGATCGCATGCCAGATGAGAGAGATTTGACTTGGATGACCTTGATGATGAATTGGATGACCTATACCACCCATTTCTTTCCAAATTATTTTCCTAGGAGTGGTCAGATGTCCCACATTTGTGTTGATTAAGGTTGGTTGTCATTGATGTCAACCCTTGAAGAAAGCCTGGTAGCACAAAGGTTTGGGTAACAGACCCAAGTTGTTTTATGTAAAGATGAATCATTATTTTCTTTTCATGTCTGATAATAATTAAAAATGGATGAACTCCAAAGTGGCCCCCTTATGGTGAAAGACCTCACAGGAAGACACATTGCAGATTGAGTTATCTTGGAAGTATGGTTAGAGAACCCATGATTATTTATGGAATAATGACATGAAGTTTAGTGAATTTTTAAGTGAAACTATCCTATATGGATAATGTTTGTCATTTCATTTCTGGTGGTATGTGGAACGCCACACAACTCCTCAGGATTGGAGAGTTATGGCCATGAGAAGTTGGAGAACCTAGGTTTGGGTAATGGACCAAAGTTTGTTTGATGGATAATGGTATGATTTTTGATATATTTATAGGTAATATTATTCTATATGGATATTACATGTCATTACACCTCTGGTGGTATGTGGAATGTTGTATAACTCCTCACGGTTTGAGAGTTATGGCCTTACAAAGTTGGAGGACCCTCATATGTCATCTAGAAGCCCCAAAAGGTCAAAGTAGTCAAAGTGGTTTAAGAGATTTTAGAAGGTAAATAATAAAGTGAAGTCATGAGTGTACTATAATTCAATGTGAATACAAAATAAATTATTTAAATAATAAACTTATTGGAGAAATTAGAAGTGGGTTAACCTTAAAATGAGGAAAGTGGGCAAAGTGACATAGAAGATATTTTTAAGGAAGCTACTTGGAGAGTATAAATAAGAGGCAAGGCTATCTCATTTTAAATAACACTTGATCATATTGAATATCTATTGGTGTATGAGGTAACCAAAGGATATCTAAGCTAAATTTCAGAGGGAAGGTGAAGAAAATAAAGCCGGAATTAAGGGGAGGATAGATTATTTTGATGATGCTTTCTAAGGTATGTTATTTATAGGTCATCTCACCATTTTTGAAATACATTGTTTTCTAGAATGATTAAAACCGTGAAATTGATATTCCATTGAGGAAACATACCCAGGTATATGTGGTAAAAAAATCGGCTTGTGGGTCGTTGTATTTTTGGAGTTACACTACGTGGAAAATAGGGTTTGTGGATAGTCCTGACACTAGTCTAAAACATGTGTTTTGGGTAAAAACGTCATTAATTATTCATAATGGATAAAAATTCAATAATACAAAATGTGTTGGTTAGATTAAAGTATTTAGTATGTTTTGTAACGGTTTCAGATCGATTCAACAAAAATCCTGTGTGCGACACGCTCTACAAGGTCGCTCTCTAGAATAAGTCAGAATTCAACAAGCTATGCCATTTTTTCTATAAATCCTTTTTTGAGAGGTTCCAAGCAGTGAAACCTGGAGGAATTTCATTAAAAACATTGAAGAACATTGCATATCAATTTCAGATCTTTATTCATTACAGGTACAAAGTTACGATTATTTCAAGTTAGGGTTGTTGACTAATCCAAAACTAGTCATGTGCGACTAAAGAAACATTTGATGAACATGCTAGTCTCATGTTGTTAAAGTTAAGGAAGGTTTATAGGTATGTAATCATACACACCAAGTCTATTACATAGTTACAAATCATATTTGGATGATGAAATTGATGAGGGATTGTGGTTAAGATACATGTTGGGTACATGGTTGAGACAAGTAGTTGATGAGATGGAACATACACAAGGTGTATAGTTGATGATGTTGGTACATATTGATTATTAATAGTTGATGAGTAGTGGGAACATGATTGGTACATACTTGGTACATGGTTGGATGCATTTTTCTATGGTACAGGTTGATTACAGGTTGTTTGGTACAGGTTTACAGTGGTATATCTCACAGTGATAGTGTGACAGTTTTTCCATCATTCTACTTCTACTTCAGGGCGGTTGGATGGAGAAAGGAAAGGTGGTTGCAGCCACCTTACAGTTGTAGCCGGAAAACATAGGGGGTTGTAGCCTCCTTCTGGTTGTATCCAGAGAATTAGGGATTTGGATTTTCCGTTAGGTTGTAGCCTGATAAACTAGGGGGTTGAAGCCTCCTTCCAGTTGCATTCAAAAAAAAGGAAGTTGGTTCTTCAAATTAGTGTAATTCTTCAAGACATATAATAAAAAGAATTATGTGGTTTTCTCCTACTTTGGGTTTCCACGTAAAAAACTGGTGTATTGTGTATGTGTGTGATTGTTCATTTGTTCATTTCTCATTATTGGATGACAATTCTACATTGATATAACACTTGGATTATTTGGTTAAAAAGGATTATAATTTCTCTATTATTGATTCACCTCCCCCCCCCCACCCCCCCTCTCAGTAATCCAACAATTGGTATCAGAGAAGGTTCCTTCAGAAATCAGTTTAACCACTGAAAGGTAGATCATGGAGAGCAACAACTTGCATAAAAATGGAATACCACAATTTGATGGACATAAGTATGTTTTTTGGAGAATAAGGATGAAGACATATATACAAGCATAGGGATTTGAAATTTGGCAATTAGTTGTATATGGATACACAACACCAACAGTTCCACCAACAAATGACAGAGAAGTGAAACTCGGTCAGAATAATTCCAAAGACACAAATGAACTTTTGAATAGTCTCAGTGAAATGGTATTCACCAAAGTTGCACATTGTAAATCTTCTAAAGTGATTTGGGACAAGCTTCAAAATATTTATGAAGGAGATTCAAAAGTCAAAGCAATAAAGATTGAAACTTATAGAGTTCAGTTCGAACAACTAAAGATGAAGGAATATGAGAATATTGCAGCCTACTTCTTACGAGTCGATGAAACAGTGAATGCAATCATACGATTGGGAGAAGAAATCAAAGAATCTATAATTGTTCAAAAGGTACTAAGATCTCTTCCTATGAGATTTGACCCTAAGATATCAACACTAGAACAAAGATCATATCTAAACTCAATAAGCATGCACAAGTTGCATAGAATATTCAAAACATATGAAATGAGAACTGAACAAGAAAATCCAGATGTAAAAGAAGTAGCCTTCAAAAAATCCAAAAGATCAAAGAAAAAGGAAAAGCAACAAGACAAACATAGTAACAACAATGACGTCTCTGAAGATGATGAAGAAGTGGCTAACTTCGTCAAAATACTGAACAAGGGAACCAACGATAGGTATAGAGGTAAGATTCATTTGATTTGTTTTAATTGTGATGGTATTGGTCATTTTTCTAACAAATGTCCTCATAATAAAAAGAGAAATTATGAAGGTTACTCAAAAGGAAAACAAACATATAAAGGAAAAATAAATACAAAGAAAGTTTTCAATAAAATCTTATGCACCAAAGAATACATCTCATCTTTAGATGAAGATGAAGTCAGTGACAGTGAGACGAGAAGAGTTCTATTCATGGCAGTAAAATACTCTGATAAATAAGACTCTGAAGAAGAATATTTAGAAGTCGAAGAAGAAATTGAAGAGGCAGAAGTTGACTACCGAGAAGAATTGTTGTGTGCCATAGAAGTTATCAGAAGAGAAAATAATAAAAACAATAATCTACAAGCGGAACTAGACAAGAAAGAAGATACTCAAGAACTAGAAAAAATGATCACAAATTTGAAGGTTCAAATAGAATAAGATAAAAGAATTGAAGAAGCACTCAAAGAACAACTAGAATAAAAGGACAGGAACATTGGAATTTTGGAAGCGGACATTGTCACATTAAGAAAGGATATTCAAAAGAAACCTATGCAGAATAGCTCAAAATTTTTAGATGAAATTATCATCAATCAAAAATCTCATCTTGATAATTCCGGACTTGGATACAATCAGACAGAAAAGGGATCAGGATCCAAAACAACAGAGAAAGAAACATATCCAAAAAGCTATGCAGAAACAATCAAAGGGGATATGAAGATATACATGGAAGATTATCGGGACACTCCTCCACTGAGAATATTCAGATTTCAGAATCAACAATAGACATATAGGCCTCAAGAAGAAGACGGATTCATAAGAGCACCTCCTTTCAGAAGATATTCAACTCCCAGGTATCAAACTATATTTTTTGGTTTATGTTATGAATGTAATAATTTTGGACATAAAGCTGTGAATTGCAGAGTTAACAATAGGAACATAAACAACTTTGAAAGTCATACACAAAAGGGTTATCCAAGAAGACCTAGTGAAACATAGAGAATAAGTTACAATAGGTTTGAATCTTTGAGCACTAAAGTGGAATGTTACACATGTAACAACTTTGGACACATGGCCAAAGATTTCTTCACATGTGAGACTAAAGAAATGTTTTATGAACATGCTAGTCTCATGTTGTTAAAGTTAAGGAAGGTTTGCAGGTATGTAATCATACACACCAGGTCTATTACAGAGTTACAAATCATATTTGGATGATGAAATTGATGAGGGATTTTGGTTAAGATACATGTTGGGTACATGGTTGAGACAAGTAGTTGATGATGTTGGTACATATTGATGAGTCATAGTTGATGAGTAGTGGGCACATGATTGGTACATACTTGGTACATGGTTGGATGCACTTGTCTATGGTACAGGTTGTTACAGGTTTTTTGGTACAGGATGGTGCATGGTTGATGCACTTGTTTATGGTATAGGTTAATTACATGTTGAGTTACAGGTTGATGAATGGTTGATGCATGGTTTAGGTTTATTGGTACAGGTTTACAACGGTATATCTCACAGTGATAGTGTGATAGTGTTTCCATCATTCTACTTCTACTTCAGGGTAGTTGGACGGGGCAAGGACAGGTGGTTGTAGCCACCTTACGGTTGTAGCTGGAGAACATAGGGGGTTGTAGCCTCCTTCTGGTTGTAGCCAGAGAATTAGGGATTTGGAGTTTCCCTTAGGTTGTTGTAATGAACCTAAAAACTGTCACAAAAAAAAAAAATTGTTTGTACATTTATCCATGAAAAGTTTTGAGATTACAAGCAAGTAAGCTTTCTTTTATAAGGCTTGAGTCCTGAAAGTTTGTTAGAATCCTTACTTTCGTCATCTATCCTCACCATTCAACTTAAAGTTTCCTAATTGACAATATAAAAGTGTTTACTCTTCACTTCAATGTTTATCTAAGATCCCATAATATATAATTATTTTTCTATTTGTTTATATCTATAACACTACCAATGTCTTAACAATACAAGGAACTTTGGGATTTTATGGCCAAATCCCTACATAGAAAAATATTACCATATGTTTTCCATACAAACAACTTGTAATACGGTCTGTTACTTCCATACCTCCATCTGGAATGAAGACTTTCCAACGTTCTTGTATTGGTCTGCTCACTACACTATTAGAGTTGTTCCTATAACAAACATTCCTACCATGTTAGTATAGTTTTTGTGGAAGATAGAGGTTAATCCGATTTCAACGATTACTAATGCCAAACAAAACAATGGACCATGCTATTTTCCGAAGATCTAAGATACAGAGAGATTGTGGGTCCATCACTTCAAGGTTTTGGGGTTTTACGAGTACAACATCCCAACATCAACACACAACAACTCCCGAAATCGCGAAAGGTGACCAACATTTCGGGATTTCGGAGTTTGCAATTTAGCGAGTGCAGAAGACAAACATATACACACAACAACTCCTAAAATTGCGAAAAATGACCAGCATTTAGGGATTTTGGAGTTCATAATTTCGCGAGTATAGAAGCCAAACCTCTACACACAACAACTCCCAAAACTATGAAAAGTAAAGTGGGATCAATACTTCGGGGTTTCGGGGTTCAAAATCCCATGACTTCAAAAGTCAAAACATTAAAACACCACAATTTCCAGATCGCAAGAGGAAAGTGGGACCCACATTTCTAGGTTTTGGGGTCCAGGACTTTGACTACAAGTACCCAACAACAACATATACAAACTTCTGAAATGCGAAAAAGGAAAGGTGAGGCCCACATTTCGGGATTTCGGGGTTCGAAACTTTGCGAGTTCTGGTGTCCAAACATCAACATATACAAACTTTCGAAGATGCGAAAAAGGGAAAGTGGGTCCAACATTTCGAGATTTTGGGGTTCAAAACTTCACGAGTTCCAGTGTCCAAACATCAACATGAACAAACTTCTGAAATGAGAAAGAGAAGAAAGGTAAGACCTGTATTTAAGGATTTCAGGGTTCGAAACTTCACGAGTTCCAGTGTCCAAATATCAACATAAACAAACTTTTGAAAATGCGAAAAAGGAAAAGTGGGTGCCACATTTCAGGATTTTAGGGTTCGAAACTTCGTGAGTTCTGGTGTCCAAACATAAACATGAACAAACATCCGGAAATGTGAAAACAGAAAAGTGGGTCCTGCATTTTGGGATTTCATTGTTCGAAACTTCACGAGTTCTGGTGTCCAAACATCAACATGAACAAACTTTCAAAAATGCAAAAAAGGAAAAGTGGGTCCAGCATTTCAGGATTTTGGGGTTCAAAACTTCACGAGTTCCAATGTCCAAACATCAACATGAACAAACTTTCGTAATGCGAAAGAAAAGAAAGGAACTAACATTTCAGGATTTCAGGATTCGGGGTTTGGAAAAGCAAGGGAACATCGTATAAATGTAACCAGCAAGTCCCGAATGCCAAAATCACATTATTTTCATAATTCTAATATTTTTACCTTGTACTGGTATTCTTACTTTCGTTCTGTGAAACAGTAGGTGTAGAAGGATTCAATATCCGTTTACTTATCAGAATTCCAAAAATCTAACTTCTAACTTTTATACGCATATAATCTATGAAAGGGGTAGAATAGGGTAACAGGTTCTGTAAAAGGTAACTCCTATTAAGTTCACTTAGATCCTCCTTAAACAATGCATTAAACGTCAACAGTACTAGATCTGTGTATCTATGTAAATGCAAGAATAAGAATATCATTCCATCAGAGTTTGGAAATTATAAATGATGATCCGAGAGATATAGGTTTGGTTCTGAGGGTTCCCAGAATTCTTTAACTTCCGAATTTTGTACATCTAGTATGTTGACATTAGATTAAACCTAACCCGTAGATGGACTGGATTTCTTAAACTCAACTTATATAAAATAATTTTGCCTAGCACTTCCAGATTTTGGGAGGGACCACTCCAGAATTTAGACTGTGATTGTACATTTAATACCACGATAAACGTCATCCATTGAAAGCATTACTTCAAATTTATAAACAGTTAGATGCATAATATCAATTGCACCCAAAACATCCAAGAACAGAGAGGGAAAAGGTTTACATTAATGCAATTAGATATAATCACACAACAGATACTTGCCATCAACCAAAACATAGCCATTCAAAATAGAGAGGGGTAGATCAACATATCTGAATCCAATCCATGGGAAGACAAAGGAAACAACCATGTTCCTCCCAACCGTATACCAGGGTAGCCAAAGTCACCTGCCCGATTCACCCCCTATCCTGACCATGAATCCATGAGGGCGAACTTGGAAACTCCTCCTGAGCAATGTCCTTCAATTCTAACAGTTATCCTCTTTCCTAACACTTACTCAACAGTATTAATAATAACAAGGAAAATCTATTTCAATAGGCTCCTCTTGCCTCACACTCAATCCATAGTTTTCATAACAGCAAGAGGGCTCAAAAATCTTTTTCCCAGCATACTTGGCAGCGTCCTGCCTCCTCATATATGCTATTTATCAAATTTTTTGCCTGGGTCTTTTTCCCTCCTTTGGGGATTTTCGCAGCTCTCTTAATCCCTGATTTTCAGGGGCTACCAGTGGCCAAATCTCTGATTTTCCACTTCTCATAATCAGCTTAGAGGAAGTTCCAACATGTTCCCCACTCATGGAGTCATAGTCAGTTGATTTTAACATGGTTGTTCCATTTGTCCTCCTGCAATTAATATAAATATTCTTCTATGATACAATTGTCATAGTCAAATAGTTAGTTGAGTCCAAACAGATCTCTTCCCAACAGTCACAATAATTAAATACAATTTATTAAATTCGAAATTCAGAATTGCCATAAATGGAAAAAAAATTCCTAATTCGAATTTTCCAAAAACGGAAATAAATTTCTAGCACACAAAAATAAAAATATTTTATTTTTGGGGGATGTCACATCCTTTCCCCCTTCAGTAAAACACTATCCTCAATTTTCGTTCCTTTCCTGGAACAGGATTGGATGAGATTTCCGCAAATCTCCTTCCAATTCCCAAATGGCCTCCTCAGGACTAAAGTGCTTCCATTGCACCTCTACCTGAGTGATGGCTCTATTCCGAAGTGCTATTTCTCTCTGGTCCAGAATGTGCATGGGTTCCACCTAGAACTCACCTTTGGGTTCCACCTGCACCAAGTTCCAATCAATCATATGAGTAGGGTCATGAATATACTTTTTTAGCAAAGAAACATGAAATACATTATGAATTCTTAAATTAGCTGGAAGTGCAGGTTGATATGCTAGGGGTCCAATTCGAGATAGTATCTCGAAGGGCCCACAAAACTTGGGTGCCAAATTGGCACAGTTCCCCAAATTCAACGAGCTTTTTCTAGCTTTGAACTTCAAATAAACATGGTATCCCATTTGAAATTCCAAGTGTCTTCTTTTTTGATTCGCACAACTCTTCTGTCTTTCCTATGCCTCTTTCAAGTTTTGTTGTACCTTCCTTACCATGTTCTCCATTTCTTGGAGAATCTATGGTCCAACCATGAGTTTTTCAGAGAGGTTATACCAGCTAATTGGAGTTGTACACTTTCTTTCATACTGTATTTTGAAAGGGCTCAACTTAGCTGAAGTTTGGTACCCATTGTTATATGCAAATTCTACCAAGTGTAGGTAGTCTTCCCACTTGTTTGGTTTTTTTCTTACATACATGCGGAGCATATCCTCTATGATTTGGTTTGTCCTTTTGATCTGTCCATCCATTTGTGGATGATAACTCGTACTGAAATTCAAATTAGTATTTAGTCCTGCACACAATTCCTTCCAAAAAGAGGATGTGAATTTTACATCTCTATCTGAAATCACCAGGTTAGGAATACCATGCAGTCTAAAAATTTATTTCATGAATATTTCAACAATGTTAATAGCTTCAAAAGTAGACTTTACAGGAATAAAGTGTGCAAACTTACTGAGTTTATCGATTACAACCATGATAGAATCTTTTTGTTTCTGAGTTTTAGGAAAACCTGTTATAAAGTCCAGCGATATGGTCTCCCATTTCCATTCTGGTACTGGTAATGGCTGTAATAGGCTGGATGTATGCTGGTGTTCGGCCTTAACCTGCTGACAATATTGGCACCTAGCCAAATATTTTGTTGTTTTGCCCTTCATGTTAGGCCAATAAAATAGTTTTTTGAGTGATGTTATTGTTTTTTGGTAGCCGGGATGGCCAGAATATGGTTTCTTATGCACTTCGTCTAAAATAGTTAATTTTAGCTCTATTGAATATGGTATGTAAAGTCTGTTTTTAAATCTTAATAGTCCCTCCTTGTCAATACTTATATCCAGTTCATCTGAGTTTGTGATATTGTTTTGCAATTCTGCCATCATCTTAGTGTAATTTCCGTTGTTAATACCTGTCCTTTTTATTCTTTGTTCCAGATCACTTTCTGCCCTGCTGATATTTATCTCAAATAACCCATGGATTCTGTGGCTTAAAGCATCTACTACTTTATTTTCCTTACCCTTGATATGTCTGACCTCATAGTCGAATTCGATCAAGAAGGCTAGCCACCTTGCTTGTCTCGCATTAAGGTCTGGTTGGTTAAATAGATATGTCACTCTGCTATTATCCGTCAATAGTAAGAATTTTTTGCCCATTATATAGTGTCGCCACATTTTTAAGGCATGTATTACTGCTGCCAATTCTAATTCATGAGTGACATAATTTCACTCATGTTCATTTAATTTCAGGGACTCATCACAAATCACATGCTCTTCATGAGTTATAACACCACCTTTTCCCTCTTTACTTGCATCAACACATACTGTGAAGTCTTTATCTGGGTCTGCTACCTTCAAAATGGGTGTTGATGTCAATAATTATTTTAGCTTGTTAAAACTATCTTGACACTTTTGCGACCAGTTAAACTTGGTCCCTTTCTTTTGTAATGACGTGATAGGGTAGGTTATCTTGGAGAACCCTTCTATAAATCTGCGATAATATCCGGTGATTCCCATGAATGACTAGATATCTACCACATCCTTAGGCACTGGCCATTCCATAATGGATTTTATCTTTTTTGGTTCTACGGAAATACCTTTCGAGGAAATGAAATGTCCTAAATATTATATTTCTTTTTGATAAAAATCACATTTGTCAAATTTTTCGTATAGTTTTTGTTTCCTTAGTGTTTGCAAAACTATTCGTAAGTGTTCATCATGTTCCTCCTCTGTTTTAGAATAGACCAGAATATCGTTGATAAATACTACTATGAACTTGTCTAAGTACTAGCTGAAAATGATGTTCATCAAGCACATAAATGTGGCTGGTGCATTAGTGAGTCTGAAAGGTATGACTACAAACTCGTAGTGTCTGTATCTTGTTCGAAAAGATGTTTTGTTTATGTCCTGGTCCTTTATCCTAAATTGATGATATCCGGATCGTAAATCCAATTTTGAGAAGATCTTGGCCTTACCAACTTGATCGAATAGATCATTTATCCCGGGTAAGGGGTATTTGTTCTTAATGGTCACTTTTTTCAGTTGTATATAATCGATACATAGTCTTAGTGTAGAATTCCTGCAAAAACTCCGATAGATCTAGAATTCTAGTTAAATTGAACACAAACAATTTGTTGATATTCAAGAGATGAGAGAGAGTTTTTGCTCCATAAATCAGAGAATTATATTAATAAAATGTAATATACATCAGCAACCATCCTCAAAAAAGAAGAGAGGAGGTGAATATATAGAATTTCCAACATAGAAATTCTAGTCAAAAAAAGCTAAAAATAGCTAAAATAGGTGTCATAAGCTAAGGGAGACTACATAGTTCGACCTAGACCACTAACAATACATGTCACACACTCATTAATGTCCACAAGAGTCAAGTGATTTACATTATCTCACTTAATCTCACTTAATTGACCCAAAATAGTAGTTACTAATAATAGTAACGGCAAAAATCATTAATTAAGGAATAAATATCTCACTCAAAGAGGAGGTGCGCATTCCCCAATAATAGATGAGTTTTGCATGGGGTATTTTGAATAAATCAAGGATAAATCAAGAATAAATCAAGAAAAATCAAGAAAATCAAGAACCGGGAGTTGAGTCTTGATCTAAAATTAGCAGTTTTCCCTAAAATCTAGGGATGAGGTGCCCTTCTTCTTTATGTGGCCAAATTAGGTGAAATAAAGTGTAACTGAATGTATTAACAAAGATATAGGAGTCTAAGCTAGGTATAAACTAATGTAAGTTAGGGATATGCTCCAACACCCCCCCCCCCTTAAGCCTAACTGTAATGACAAAACAATTGAGCCCTGACAACTTGGCAATTTTAGCTACTCATTACATAAAAGAATTCCTCATGAAAAGAGGAAAGAGGGAAAACCTTGTGGGAAACCCCCCCCCAAAAAAAATAAGAGGAAAAAAAATGTTGAGTGGCCAAAAGTGACCTACTCAATTGTCTCCACCACTCCAAGCATAGCTCTCAGTTCTGAAAATTTCTTTTCAGTGAAGGACTTGGTGAATATGTATGAAACCTCAGAGTGTGAATTTGGATATGAACCAAGTGAAATATAGAAATGTATGGGAAGAAAGGGTTATGTGGAAGCCAGGGCTTGAGTATCCCCAAAAAACTATGATCTATTCCTTCTTGTATCTGCAGGATCACCGACTAGTTCACCCGCATCTTGCAGGGTTTTCTCTGCCCAAGTTGGCAACTGAGTTGGAGAAGCCATGAAATTATCCTCATCCTATGTATCAGACCTGAAAGGCTTCTCTGATGGTTGTTTTTAAGTGCTGGAGGAAGTTTCAGTCTCCTCCTCATCAGTGACAACAAGTGGTTCCTCGGCAGGGTCTTCTGAAAAATCATGCAGTGATTCTTCTTCAAACTTCACACTTTGAGCTAGAATGAAATTTTCAGTGTGAAAGTCCAGAAATATATAGCCTTTGACACCTCTAGGATATCCAAAAAATATTCATTCAACATTTTGAGGCTCCAAAGCCTTCCTCTTATCTGTCGGAATGTGAGCCCATGCTCGTGAACCAAAAATATGAAAGTGCGACACTTTCGGTTTCTTACCGGTCCAATATTCAAAGGGATTGGTGCCTTTGAGTGATTTGTGAGGAACTTGGTTCTAAATGTATTCTGAAAATTTAATAGCTTCATCCCATAGCTTTGGAGCTAATGATTTCGACTGTAGAATACAATTTTCCATCTCTTTTAAGAACCAGTTTTTCCTCTCTGCAACACTGTTTTGTTGTGGTGTATATGGCACTGTGTCTTGTAGTTGTATACTGATTAAAGGCTGTGAGAATGGGCCTGTAATGTCACTGTGAATCATCCCAAGAGGTGAATAATATCTCTGTTCCTTCCCTTTGTCAAACTTTTTCTCTGGATGCTTGCCAAGAATGCATCCTTGACATACACCGCCTGTGAATTTAATAGATGGCAATCCTTCTACCATGTTTTCCTTGCTGAGTTGATGCAAGTAATTATAGTTTAGATGGCCAAATATTTCATGAAATAACCTGCTGATATCATTAGATTGTGATAGAAATACATTGCTAATATATTTAGGAACAAAGTGGGAGAATAAATACAAACGAGAACCGTGATCTACAATTCCATGTGCAAGCTGTGAGCCTGTGGAAATGTCGGTAATCACTGCGGAGTGAACTCCACCTTCCTTTCAGATCCGGAATGAGTGATCTGATATATTGAGAGAATATTTGTAGAAAACGAGGGAACATGAAGCACATTTCTAAATCATCCCCCTTTAATATCAACAATTCCTTCTCTGCACACCTTTGCGGGTGTGGTATCTCCCAACTAAATTGGGGATCTGGTGCTTTCTTCGATGGAGGAAAATTCATCTTTTGATGTAGCCATATGGTTTGATGCACCTGAATAAAGGATCCAAGCTGATGGAATGGATGTGAAAGCCATTAAAGCATGACCATATCATGCTCTCCCTCCCGTTCTGTTATCATCTTTCTTCTTTGCATTTTCGGGCACCGTGAGATTGTGCTGCTGCAATTGCTTAGCCATCTCATCGATAGTCTTCCTCATGCAATTTTCTTCGAGGTGAAAACCTTTGGAATAGTAGATGTAAAGTGTTATTTCCTTCTACTTCTTCTTACCCTTAGGCTCAGAAGAGTTCTCTGAAGATTGTGTGAATCTCTCCTTCTTCGATTCAGGAAATTTACCTGTTCCTTTTTCCTTGTCTTTTCCACTTCTCTTTGGAGCATCAGTAGCCGCAAGTGCTTGGTTCTTGGAACGCTTGATGGAACCCATTTGGACTAACTTATATTTATATTGAGTCAATTCTACAATGAAATCATTCAATGGAGGTATTTTCCATTTTTCCTGAGTCAATTTAGATGCTTGAAAAGACGACACAAATATGGAATATTCAGGGCCTAGTTTCGAGAGAATTGAAAGGATGAGTTGTTCTTCCCCTTTCATGACTCCACATGCATTAATTTCAATGAGGAGGTATTTGAACTTGGTGAAGAATTCTTTCAGGTTGCTAAAATGAAATGGACTTAGGGATATGAGTTCATTCTCCACTTGATGCACTCTCATTGCATCCTACTTGCCGAATAGTCCTTCCAATGTGGTCCAGACCACATCGGGAGTAGTGGCTCCAATGAAATGAAAGAGGAGATATCTGGAAATTGATAGGCATATCATCCCAATTTATTCATCTAATTTATTGAAATACTTTATCTTCTCTGCTGCAGTAGTCAGTTCTTTCTCCGTTCCCATTGTTACCCAGTAAAGCCCTTTGCTTCGGAGTAGTAGAGACATCTCTATCTTCCATTCGAAGTAATTGAAAGGATTTAGAATGAGTTTTGTGGGCTGAGAGAGATGATCCATTGCCTCTTTCTATGCCTCCTGATGATCTATATCTGCAAATAAAACCGTGTACAATCCACTAGATTCAATCTAGCTCTAATACCATGTAGAATTCCTGCAGAAACCCCAATAGATCTAGAATTCTAGTTAAATTGAACACAAACAATTTGTTGATAGTCAAGAGATGAGAGAAAGTTTTTTCTCCATAAATTAGAGAATTATATTAATCAAAAATGAATATACATCAGCAACCATCCTCAAAAAACAAGAGAGGAGGTGAATATATAGAATTTCCAACATAGAAATTCTAGTCAAAAAAAGCTAGAAATAGCTAAAATAGGTGTCATAATCTAAGGGAGAGAACATAGTTCGACCTAGAACACTAAATATACATGTAAAACACTCATTAATGTCCACAAGAGTCAAGTGATGCGCATTATCTCACTTAAGCTCACTTAATTAACAAGAGAAGCAGTTCTAACTCACTTAACTGACCCGAAATAGTAGTTACTAATAATAGTAACGACAAAAATCATTAATTAAGGAATAAATATCTCACTCAAAGAGGAGGTGCGCATTCCCAAATAATCTATGATTTTTCATGGGGGAGTTGGAATAAATCAAGAATAAATCAAGAAAAATCAAGAAAATCAAGAATCGGGAGTTGAGTCTTGATCTAAAATTAGCAGTTTTCCCTAAAATCTAGGGATGAGGCGCCCTTCTTCTCTATGTGGCCAAATTAGGTGAAATAAAGTGTAAATTAATGTATTAACCAAGATCTAGGAGTCTAAGCTAGGTATAAACTAATGTAAGTTAGGGATATGCTCCAACACTTAGAGTATCGTCTTTCTTTTTCACAAAGAGGACTGGTGTTGCCCATGGCGAGACACTTGGTCTGATATAATTTTATCCAACAATTCCTGTAATTGTATTTTTTATTTTGTCAGTTCTGGTAGACTCATTCAGTAGGATGATTTTCAGATAGGGGCTGATCTGGGTAGTAAGTCTATGGAGAAATCTATTTCTCTCCTGGGAGGTAGTTCTGGTATCTCATCAACAAACATGTCTCTGAATTCATGTAGGACAACAAAGTATTCTAACTTGGGCTTATCTTATTTTTCTAATATATTTGTTACTTGGATGGCGCAAACTTGACATCCCTTTCTAATACATTTCTTGAATTGCATCGCTAAAACTTGTCTGACTGACACAGGTTTTGGTATGCCTTGGGATGCTCTAACAATGCCAAAATTATCTTTTTAGCTAAGTATCTTTGTATAATAGTCTAGTACTGCTTTGTGTTGTTCCAACCAATCCATCGCGATAATCATATCATAAGATCCTAGTGGTAGGATGTTAAGATTGGTCCTTATATTTTGACCATCTAAGCTGAACTCAAGATCAGAAATAAAGTTAACTACTTTTCTTTTAGTACCTGTTGCTAGTTGTACAAGCCAAGATTTTGCATGCTTTTGTATCTTAAGTTTATTTGACTCTACTACCTCAGTAGTAATATAACTGAATGAAGCTCCAGGGTCAATTAAAATATAAATTTGAGTGTCATGGATTTTACCTTCTATCTCTACCATCGCGGACTCATGGTCAACTTGTCAACCATATATGGCTACATTTATCCGATGCAAACTTCTACCCATGTCTCCCACTGTCGAGGCTTCTTGTAAATTGCGAATAGAAGTTCTGTTTGTTGCAATTAAACATGGACAGTTCCTCCTTAGATGAGGCTCTCCACACTCCCAACATTTTAATGGCTCGTGAGACTTGTCCCCAAACTTCTTCGTTCCCAGGTTTACCGATTTACCGCTACCTTGCGTATTCAGATGATTGGAGTGAAAATCCTTCCTTGGGAAAATTTTTGCTACATTTCGATAAGGAGTTGGCTGGTATCCCTTCTTCCGATGGTTTATTCCATCTTGCTTCTTACCCTTCCAGGTCTTGGGAAACTCTACCCACTGTTTATATTGGTCATAGCACATTTGTGCCTTCCTGAATGCCTCACTCAAGGATTTGGGGTTGTCAAACTCAATTATGTCCCTGTAGGACTATGGTAAACAACTTAAGAATCACTGGATTTTTACCTTATCCTCCCAGATGTATGGTACGAACCTTAGTAGTTCCAGAAATTTATTTAGAAGGTCCTCCATCGTCATTTGTCTGAGTTGTAACACATAAAATTCTTTTTTCTTCCTCTCATGATAGCTTTCAGAAAGGTATCATTTCTTAAAATACCTCTTAAAGTCGGACCATTCCAACTGTTTCTCCTTTAGGCCCTTGGCCAATTTTAGGTCATGCCACCAAATGTTGGCCTTCCCCTTCAGATTGTAGATGGCCATTCTGACCTTCATGTTACTGGAATAGTTGTATATTTGGAAGTACTTTTTGATGTCCAACAACCATGCCTCGAATTCTTCTCCTGTCCTGGATTCTCCATCAAAAGTAGCTGGTTTAATCTTTTTAAATTCTCCTTCAAGGTGGTATGTTTGTTTTCTTTTCTTGTCTGGTATGGTTTTCTCTTCAGCTAGAGGTGTCCCTTCAAACGAACTGTCTCATTTTTCTGTTTTCACACCAGAATTCTTGGAGGCTCTTTTTCTAACCTCTTCCTTAGGGTTATCATCTTTTGGGATTTTCTTGGTTACTATACTACGTAGTAGGACTTCATTTATCTCTTGTTGTTCCTATTGTGCCTTCTTCAATTTTTCATTGTCAGCCTTAAAAACCTATAGTTCAACAATAAGGTTCCTCATTGTTTCCAACACCTCCGTGGGTGAGCTTCCATCACTGTTATGTCTTGGATCTCCAAGAGGTCCTTGCTGCAGATTCTCCTCCACCCTGATTTCTGCACCTTCTTGAGCTACCATTATTCAACACAAAATAGAAAAGATTTTTGTTTCTAATCCACAAGATTTATCAATATTTATACTAAGAAATTAATGTGGCCCTGTTCAGGCCCAGTGTTGTAAATTTTGCTATGATACCATATGTAATGAACCTCAAAAACTATCACAAAAAAAAAATTTGTTTGTAGATTTATCCATGAAAATTTATGAGATTACAAGCAAGTAAGCTTTTTGTTATAAAGCTTGAGTCCTGAAAGTTTGTTAGAATCCTTACTGTCGTCGGTTTTCCTCACCATTCAACTTAAATTTTCGTAATCGACGATATAAAAGTGTTTACTCTTCACTTCAATGTTTATCTAAGATCATGTAATATATAATTATTTTTCTATCTGTTTATATCTGTAACACTACCACAGTCTTAACAATACATGTAACTTTGGGATTTTATGGCCAAATCCCTACATAAAAAATATTACCATATGTTTTCCATACAAATGACTTGTAATACAGTCTGTTACCTCCATACCTCCATCTGGAATGAAGACTTTCCAATGTTCTTGTACTGGTCCGCTCACTACATTATTAGAGTTGTTCCTATAACAAACATTCCTACCATGTTACTACAGTTTTTGTGGAAGACAGAGGTTAATCTGGTTTCGGTGATTGATAATGTCGAACAAAGCAACGAACCGCGCTATTTGTTGAAGATCCAAAAAACAGAGAGACTGTGGGCCCAACACTTCATGATTTCAGGGTTTTGCGAGTACAACAGCCCAACATCAACACACAACAACTCCCAAAATCATGAAAGGTGACCATCATTTTGGGATTTCAAAGTTGAAGATTTCGTGAGTACAAAAGCCAAACATCTACACACAACAACTCCCAAAATTACGAAAAATGACCAGCATTTCAGGATTTTGGAGTTTAGGATTTCGCGAGTACGGAAGCCAAACCTCTACACACAACAACTCCGAAAATTGTGAAAAGTAAAGTGGGATCAACACTTCGGGGTTTCAGGGTTCGAAATCCCACGACTTCAAAAGTCAAAACATCAAAACACAACAATTTCTGGATCACGAAAGGAAAGTGGAACCCATATTTCGGGGTTTCGGGGACCGGCACTTCGTGACTACAAGTACCCAACAACAACATATACAAACTTCCAAAATGCGAAAAAGGAAAGGTGAGACCCGCATTTCGGGATTTTGAGGTTCGGAACTTTGCGAGTTCCGGTGTCCAAACATCAACATATACAAACTTTCGAAAATGCGAAAAAGGGAAGGTGGGTCCCGCATTTTGGGATTTCAGGGTTCGAAACTTCATGAGTTCTAGTTTCCAAACATCAACATGAACAAACTTCCGAAATGCGAAAGAAAAGAAAGGTAAGATCCATATTTTGGGATTTCGGGGTTCTAAACTTCGCGAGTTCCAGTGTCCAAAGATCAATATAAACAAACTTTTGAAAATGCGAAAAAGGAAAAGTGGGTCCCACATTTTGAGATTTTAGGGTTCGGAACTTCGTGAGTTCCGATGTCCAAACATCAACATGAACAAACTTCCTAAAATGAGAAAAAGGAAAAGTGGGTCCCACATTTCAAGATTTCAGGGTTCGAAACTTCACGAGTTCCGATGTCCAAACATCAACATGAACAAACTTTCGAAAATGCGAAAAAGGAAAAGTGGGTCCCGCATTTTGGGATTTTGGGGTTCAAAAATTCACGAATTCCGGTGTCCAAACATCAACATGAACAAACTTCCGAAATGCGAAAGAAAAGAAAGGAACTAACATTTTTGGATTTCGGGATTCAGAATTTTGGGGTTTGGAAAAGCAAGGGAACATCGTATAAATGTAACCAGCAAGTCTCGAATGCCGAAAATCACATTATTTTCATAATTCTAAGATTTCTACCTTGTGTTGGTATTCTTACTTTCGTTCTGTGAAACAGTAGGTGTAGAATGATTCAATATCCGTTTACTTATCAAAATTTCAAAAATCTAACTTTTGAGTTTTATACGCATATAATCTATTAAAGGGGTACAATAAGGTAACAGGTTTTGTAAAAGGTAACTCCTATTAAGTTCACTTAGATCCTCCTTAAACAATGCATTAAACGTCAACAGTACTAGATCTGTGCATCTATTTAACTGCAAGAATAAGAATATCATTCCATCATAGTTTGGAAACTATAAATGATGATCCGAGGGATTTGAGTTTGGTTCCAGGGGTTCCCAGAATTCTTTAACTTCTGAATTTTGTACATCTAGCATTTTGACTTCAGATTAAACCTAACCTATAGATGGACCGGCTTTCTTAAACTCAACTTCATAAAATAATTTTGCCTAGCACTTCCAGATTTCGGGAGGGACCACTCTAGAATTTAGACTGTGATTGTACATTTAATACCATGATAAATGTCATCCATTGAAAGAATTACTTCAAATTTAGAAACAATTAGATGCATAATATCAGTTGCACCCAAAACATCCAAGAACAAAGAGGGAAAAGGTTTACATTAACGCAATTAGATATAATCACACAATAGATACCTGCCATCAACCAAAACATAGCCATTCAAAATAGAGAGGGGTAGATCAACATATCTGAATCCAATCCGTGGGAAGAAAAAGGGAACAACCACATTCATCCCAACCATAGAACAAGGAAGCCAAATTCACCTTCCCGATTCACCCCCTAGCTTGACAATGAATCCATGAGGGTGAACTTGGAAACTCCTCCTTAGCAATGTCGTTCAATTCAAACAGTTATCCTCTTGCCTCACACTTACTCAACAGTGCTCATAACAGCAAGGAAAATCTATTTCAACAGGCTCCTCTTGCCTCACACTTAATCCGTAGTGTTCATAACAACAAGAGAGCTCAAAAATCTTTTCCCCAGTATACTTGGCAGCGTCCTGCCTCCTCGCATATGCTATTTATCAATCTTTTTGCCTGGTTCTTTTTACCTCCTTTGGGGATTTTTGTAGCTCTCTTAATCCCTAGTTTTCAAGGGCTACCATTGGCCAAATCTCTGATTTTCCACTTCTCATAATCAGCCTAGAGGCAATTCCAACATGTTCCCCACTCATGGAGTCATAGTCAGTTGATTTTAACATGGTTGTTCCATTTGTCCTCTTGCAATTAATAAAATTATTATGTTGTGATACAAGTGTCATAGTCAAATAGTTAGTTGAGTCCAAACATATCTCTACTCAACAGTCACAATAATTAAATACAATTTATTAAATTCGAAATTTGGAATTGCCATAAATGGAAAAAAAATTCATATTCGAATTTGCCAAAAACGAAAATAAATTTCCAACACACAAAAATAAAAATATTTTATTTTTGGTGGTTGTCACATCCTTTCCCCCTTCAGTAAAACATTGTCCTTGGTGTTTGTTCCTTTCCTGGAATAGGATTGGATGAGATTTCTGCAAATCTCCTTCCAATTCCCAAGTGGCCTCCTCAGGACTAAAGTGCTTCCATTGCACCTTTACCTGAGCGACGGATCTGTTCCAAAGTGTTATTTCTCTCCGGTACAGAATGCGTAGGGGTTCCACCTAGAACTCACCTTCGGGTTCCACCTGCACTAAGTTCCAATCAATCAGATGAGTAGGGTCATGAATATACTTTTTCAGCAAAGACACATGAAATACATTATGAATTCTTAGATTAGATGGAAGTGCAAGACGATATGCTATGGGTCCAATTAGAGCTAGTATCTTGAAGGGCCCACAAAACCTAGGTTCCATCTTGGTACAGTTCCCCAAATTTAGCGATCTTTTTTCGACTTTGACCTTCAAATAAACATGGTCTCCCATTTGAAATTCCAAGTGTCTTCTTTTCTGATCCGCATAGCTCTTATGTCTGTCCTGTGCCTCTTTCAAGTTCTGTTGTACCTTCCATTCCATGTTGTCCATTTCTTGGAGCATATATGGTCCAACCATGAGTCTGTCAGCTGGGTTATCCTAGCTAATTGGAGTTGTACACTTTCTACCGTACAATATTTCGAAAGGGCTCAACTTAGTCGAAGTTTGGTACCCATTGTTATATGCAAATTCTACCAAGTGTAGGTAGCCTTCCCACTTGTTCGGTTTTGTTCTTACATACATGCAGAGCTTATCCTCTATGATTTGGTTTGTCCTTTCATTCTTTCCATCCATTTGTGGATGATAGCTCGTACTGAAATTCAAATTAGTATTTAGCCCTGCAAACAATTCCTTCCAAAAAGTAGATGTGAATTTTACGTCTCTATCTGAAATCACCATTTTAGGAATACCATGTAGTCTAAAAATTTCTTTCATGAATATTTCAACAATGTTAATAGCTTTAAAAGTAGACTTTACAAGAATAAATTGTGCAGACTTACTGAGTTTATCAATTACAACCATGATAGAATCATTATGTTTTTGAGTTTTAGGAAAACCTATTATAAAGTCCAGCGATATGGTCTCCCATTTCCATTCTAGTATTGTTAATGGTTGTAATAGGCCAACTGGATGCTGGTGTTCGGCCTTAACCTGTTGACAATCTTGGCACCTAGAAAAATATTATGTTGTTTCACCCTTCATGTTAGGCCAGTAAAATAGTTTTCTGAGTGTTGTTATTGTTTTTTGGTAGCCGGGATGGCCAGAATACGGTTTCTTATGCACTTCGTCTAAAATAGTTAATTTTAGCTCTGTTGAATCTGGTATGTAAAGTATTTTTTTAAATCTTAATATTCCCTCCTTGTCGATACTTATATTCGGTTCATATGAGTTTGTGATACTATTTTGCAATTCTTCCCTCATCTTAGTGTAATTTCCATCGTTAATACCTGTCGTTTTTATTCTTTGTTCCAGATCACTTTCTGCCCTGCTGATATTTATCTCAAATAACCCATGGATTCTGCGACTTAAATCATCTGCTAATTTATTTTCCTTACCCTTGATATGTCTGACCTCGAAGTCGAATTCACTCAAGAAGGCTAGCCACCCCACTTGTATCGCATTAAGGTCTAGTTGGTTAAACAGATATTTCACTCTACTGTTATCCATCAATAGTAAGATTTTTCTGCCCATTATATAGTGTCACCACATTTTTAAGGCATGTATTACTGCTGCCAATTCTAAGTCATGAGTGACATAATTTCGCTCGTGTTCCTTTAATTTTCGAGACTCATAAAAAATCACGTGCCCTTCCTGAGGTAGAACACCACCTAGTCCCTCTTTACTTGCATCAACCTATACTGTGAAGTCTTTATCTGGGTCTTCTACCTTCAAAATGGATGCTGATGTCAATAATTCTTTTAGCTTGTTAAAACTGTATTGACACTTTTGCAACTAGTTAAACTTGGTCCCTTTCTTTTGTAATGACATGATAGGGTAGACTATCTTCGAGAACCCTTCTATAAATCTGCGATAATATCTGGCAATTCCCATGAATGACTAGATATATGCCACATTCTTAGGCACTAGCCATTCCATAATGGCTTTTATCATTTTCGGGTCTACGACAATACCTTTCGAGGAAATGACATGTCCTAAATATTATATTTTTTTTTTGATAAAAATTACATTTGTTGAATTTTGCATATAGTTTGTGTTTTCTTAGTGTTTGCAGAACTATTCATAAGTGGTCATCATGTTCCTCCTCTATTTTAGAATAGACCATAATATCGTCAATAAATACTACTACAAACTTGTCTAAGTATTGGCTGAAAATTATGTTCATCAAGAAGATAAATTTGGTTGGTGCATTAGTGAGTCCGAAAGGTATCACTACAAACTTGTAGTGTCTGTATCTTGTTCGAAAAGTTGTTTTGTTTATGTCCTGGTCCTTTATCCTAACTTGATGATATCTAGATTGTAAATCCAATTTTGAGAAGATCTTGGCCTTACCAACTTGATCGAACATATCATTTATCCTGGGTAAGGGGTATTTGTACTTAATGGTCACTTTGTTCAGTTGTCTATAATCGATACATAGTCTTAGAGTACCATATTTTTTTTTCACAAAGAGGAATGGTTCTCCCCATGGAAAGACACTTGGTCTGATATACTCTTTATCCAACAATTCATGTAATTGTATTTTTAATTCTGTTAGTTCTGGTAGACTCATTCGGTAGGGTACTTTTGAGATAGGGGCTGATCCAGGTAGTAAGTCTATGGAGAAATATATTTCTCTCCTAGGAGGTAGTTGTGGTATCTCATCAAAAAACATGTCTCTAAATTCACATAGGACAACAAAGTCTTCTAACTTGGGCTTATCTTATTTTTCTAATAGATTTGTTACTTGGATGGCATAAACTTGACATCCCTTTCTAATATATTTCTTGAATTGCATCGCTAAAACTTGTTTGACTGACACAGGTTTTGGTATGCCTTGGGTTGTTCTAACAGTGCCAAAATTATCTTTGTAGCTAAGTATCTTTGTATAACAGTCTAGTACTACTTTGTGTTGTTCCAACCAATCCATCCCGATAATCATATCATAAGATACTAGTGGTAGGATGTTAAGATTGGTCCTTATCTTTTGACCATCTAAGCTAAACTCAAGATCAGAAATAAAACTAACTACTTTTCTTTTAGTACCTGTTGCTATTTGTACAAGTCAAGATTTTTCATGCTTTTGTATCTTAAGTTTATTCGACTCTACTACCTCGGGAGTAATATAACTTAACATAGCTCCAGGGTCAATTAAAATAGAAATTTGACTATCATGGATTTTACCTTCGATCTCTACCACCGCGGACTGCTGGTCATATTGTCGACCATCTATGGCTACATTTATCTGATGCAAACTTCTACCCATGTCTCCTACTGTCGAGGATTCTTGTACATTGTGAACAACAATTCCATTTGCTACAATTAAACGTGGACAGTTCCTCCTTAGATGAGGCTCTCCACACTCCCAACATTTTAATGGCTCACGGGAGTTGTCCCCAAACTTCTTCATTCCCAGGTTTATCGGTTTACCGCTACCTTGCGTATTCGGATGATTGGAGTGAAAATCCTTCCTTGGGAAACGTTTTGCTGCATTCTGATAAGGAGTTGGTTGGTATCCCTTCTTTCGCTGGTTTATTCCATCTTACTTCTTATCCTTCCAGGTCTTTGGAAACTCTACCTATTGTTTATACTGGTCATAGCATATTTGTGCCTTCCTAAATGCCTCACTCAAGGATTTGGGGTTGTCAAACTCAATTCTGTCCCTGTAGGACTGTGGTAAACAACTTAAGAATTGCTGGATTTTTAAATTATCCTCCCAGATGTATGGTACAAACCTTAGTTGTTCCAGGATATTATTTATAAGGTACTCCATCGTCATTTGTTCAAGTCGTAACTCATAAAATTCTTTCATCTTCCTTTCATAATAGCTTTCAGAAAGGTATTGTTTCTTAAAATACTTCTTATAGTCGGACCATTCCAACGGTTTTTCCTTTAGGCCCTTGGCCAATTTTAGGTCCTTCCACCAAATGTTGGCCTTCCCCTTCAGATTGTAGATGGCCATTCTGACCTTCATGTTACTGGAATAGTTATATATTTGGAAGTATTTTTTGATGTCCAACAACCTTGCCTCAACTTCTTCTCCTGTCTTAGATTCTCCATCAAAAGTAGCTGGTTTGATCTTTTTAAATTCTACTTCAAGGTGGTCTGTTTGTTTTCTTTTCTTGTCTGGTATGGTTTTGTCTTCAGCTGTTGGTGTCCCTTCAGACGAACTGTCTCCTTTTTCTGTTTTCGCACCAGAATTCTTGGAGGCTCTTTTGTTGACCTCTTCGTCAGGGTTATCATCTTTTGGGATTTTCTTGGTTACTATACTACGCAACAGGACTTCATTTATCTATTGTTGTTCCTGCTATGCCTTCTTCAATTTTTCATTGTCGGCCTTAAAAACCTATAGTTCAAAAATAAGGTTAATCATTGTTTCCAGCACCTTCGTGGGTGATATTCCATCACTATTCTGTCTTGGATCTCCAGGAGGTCCTTGCTGCGGATTATCCTCCACCCTGATTTCTGCACCTTCTTGAAGTGCCATTATTCAACATAAAACAGAAAAGCTTTCTGTTTGTAATCCACAAGATTTATCTGTAGATATACTAAGCAATTAATGTGGCCCTGTTCAGGCCCAGTGTTGTAACTTTTGCTCTGATACCATATGTAATGAACCTAAAAAACTGTCACAAAAAAAAAAAAAATGTGTGTACATTTATCCATGAAAATTTTTGAGATTACAAGCAAGTAAGCTTTTTGTTATAAGGCTTGAGTCTTGAAAGTTTGTTAGAATCCTTACTGTCATCGGCTTTCCTCACCATTCAACTTAAAGTTTCCTAATCGACGATATAAAAGTGTTTACTCTTCACTTTAATGTTTATCTAAGATCTAGTAATATATAATTATTTTACTATATGTTTATATCTATAACACTACCATAGCCTTAACAATACGAGTAACTTTTGGATTTTATACCCAAATCCCTACATAAAAAATATTACCATATGTTTTCCATACAAACGACTTGTAATACGGTCTGTTACTTCCATACCTCCATCTGGAATGAAGACTTTCCAACGTTCTTGTACTGGTCCGCTCACTACACTATTAGAGTTGTTCCTATAACAAACATTCCTACCATGTTACTACAATTTTTGTGGAAGATAGAGGTTAATCTAGTTTCGGTGATTACTAATGTCGAACAAAACAACGGACCATGTTATTTTCCAAAGATCCGAAATATAGAGAGACTGTTGGCCCAACACTTTAGGGTTTCGGGGTTTCGCGAGTACAACAACTCCCGAAATCGTGAAAGGTGACCAGCATTTTGGGATTTCAGAGTTCGGGATTTCGCGATTACAGAAGCCAAACATCTACACACAACAACTCCAGAAATTGTGAAAAATGACTAGCATTTCAGGATTTTGTAGTTCGGGATTTTGTGAGTACAGAAGCCAAACCTCTACACACAATAACTCTCGAAATTGCGAAAAGTAAAGTGGGATCAATGTTTTGGGGTTTCGGGGTTCGAAATCCCACGAATTAAAAAGTCAAAACATCAAAACACCACAATTTCCAGATCGCGAAAGGAAAGTGGGACCCACATTTCGGGGTTTTAGGGTTCGGGACTTCGTGACTACAAGTACCCAAAAAAAACATATACAAACTTCTGAAATGAGAAAAAGGAAAGGTGAGACCTGCATTTCAGGATTTCGGGGTTCGAAACTTTGGGAGTTCCGGTGTCCAAACTTCAACACATACAAACTTCCGAAAATGTGAAAAAGGAAAGGTGGGTCCCGCATTTCAGGATTTCAGGGTTCGAAACTTCGCGAGTTACGGTGTCCAAACATCAACATGAACAAACTTATGAAATGCGAAAGAAAAGAAAGGTAAGACCCATATTTCATGATTTTAGGGTTCCGAACTTCGTGAGTTCCAGTGTCCAAATATCAACATAAACAAACTTTCGAAAATGCGAAAAAGGAAAAGTGGGTCCCGCATTTCAGGATTTTGGGGTTCAGAACTTCGTGAGTTCTGGTGTCCAAACATCAACACGAACAAACTTCTGAAAATGCGAAAAAGGAAAAGTGGGTCCGACATTTCGGGATTTCGGGGTTCGAAACTTCACGAGTTCCAGTGTCCAAACATCAACATGAACAAACTTTCGAAAATGTGAAAAAGGAAAAGTGGGTCGCACCTTTTTGGATTTCGGGGTTCAGAACTTCATGATTTCTAGTGTCCAAACATCAACATTAACAAATTTCTAAAATGCGAAATAAAAGAAAGGAACTAACATTTTGGGATTTCGGGATTCGAGGTTTCGGGGTTTGGAAAAGCAAGGGAACATCGTATAAATGTAATCAACAAGTCCCGAATGCTGAAAATTACATTATTTTCATAATTCCAAGATTTTTACCTTGTACTGGTATTCTTACTTTTGTTCTGTGAAACAATAGGTGTAGAAGGATTCAATATCTGTTTACTTATCATAATTTCAAAAATCTAACTTCTGAGTTTTATACGCATATAATCTATGAAAGGGGCACAATAGTGTAACAGGTTCTGTAAAAGGTAACTCCTATTAAGTTCAATTAGATCCTCCTTATACAATGCATTAAACGTCAACAGTAGTATATCTGTGCATCTATGTAAATGCAAGAATAAGAATATCATTCCATCAGAGTTTGGAAATTATAAATGATGATCCGAGGGATCTGAGTTTGGTTTCGAGGGTTCCTATAATTCTTTAACTTTTGAATTTTGTACATCTAGTATTTTGACTTCAGATTAAACCTAACCCGTAGATGGACCGGCTTTCTTAAACTCAACTTCTATAAAATAATTCTGCCCAACACTTCCAGATTTCGGGAGGGACCACTCCAAAATTTAGACTGTGATTGTACATTTAATACCACGATAAACGTCATCCATTGAAACAATTACTTCAAATTTAGAAACAATTAGATGCATAATATTAGCTGCACCCAAAACATCCAAGAACAGAGAGAGAAATGGTTTACATTAACGCAATTGGATATAATCACACAACAGATACTTGCCATCAACCAAAACATAGCCATTCAAAATAGAGAAGGGTAGATCAACATATATGAATCCAATCCATAGGAAGACAAACGGAACAACCACGTTCCTCCCAACCGTAGAACAGGGCATCCAAAGTAACCTGCCCGATTCACCCCCTAGCCTAACCATGAATCCATGAGGGCGAACTTGGAAACTCCTCCTCAACAATGTCCTTCAATTCCAACAGTTATCCTCTTTCCTCGCACTTACTCAACAATGCTCATAACAGTAAGGAAAATTTGTTTCTGCAAGCTCCTCTTGCCTCACACTCAATATGTAGTGTTCATAACATCAAGAGAGCTCAAAAATCTTTTCCCCATAATACTTGGCAGCATCCTACCTCCTCGCATATGTTATTTATCAATTTTTTTGCCTGGGTCTTTTGCCCTCCTTTGGGGATTTTCACAGCTCTCTTAATCCCTAATTTGGGCTGCCAGTGGCCAAATATCTGATTTGACACTTCTCATAATCAGCCTAGAGGCAGTTCCAACATGTTCCCCACTCATGGAGTCATAGTCAGCTAACTTTAACATGGTTGTTCCGTTTGTCCTCCTACAATTAATATAAATATTTTGTTGTGATACAAGTGTCATAGTCAAATAGTTAGTTGAGTCCAAATATTTCTCTACCCAACAGTCACAATAATTAAATACAATTTATTAAATTCAAAATTCAGAATTGCTATAAATGGCAAAAATTTTCCAAATTCGAATTTTGCCAAAAACAAAAATAAATTTCCAGCACAGAAAAATAAAAATATTTTATTTTGGGGGGATGTCACAGTTGTAGCCTGAGAAACTAGGGGGTTGAATCCTCATTCCAGTTGCATTCGGAAAAAAAATAAGTTGGTGCTTCAAATTAATGTAATTCTTCAAGACATATAATAAAAAGCATTCAGTGGTTTTCTCCTACTTTGGGTTTCCACGTAAAACACTAGTGTACTGTGTATGTGTATGATTGTTCATTTGTTCATTTCTCANCCCCCCCCCCCCCCCTCTCAGTAATCCAACAATTGGTATCAGAGAAGGTTCCTTCAGAAATCAGTTTGACCACTGAAAGTTAGATCATGGAGAGAAACAACTTGTATAAAAATGGATTACCACAATTTGATGGACATAAGTATGTTTTTTGGAGCATAAGGATGAAGACATATATACAGGCACAGGGATTTGAAATTTAGCAATCAGTTGTAGATGGATAGACAGCACCAGCAGTTCCACCAACAAATGACAAAGAAGTGAAACTCGATTAGAATAATTCCAAAGACACAAATGAACTTTTGAATGGTCTCAGTGAAACGGTATTCACCAAAGTTGCACATTGTAAATCTGCTAAAGTAATTTGGAACAAGCTTCAAAATATTTATGAAGGAGATTCAAAAGTCAAAGCAATAAAGATTGAAACTCATAGAGTTCAGTTCGAACAACTAAAGATGAAGGAATATGAGAATATTGTAGCCTACTTCTTACGAGTCGATGAAACAGTGAATGCAATCATAGGATTGGTAGAATAAATCAAAGAATCTGTAATTGTTCAAAAGGTACTAAGATCTCTTCCTATGATATTTGACCCTAAGATATCAACACTAGAAGGAAGATGATATCTAAACTCAATAAGCATCGACAAGATGCATAGAATATTCAAAACATATGAATTGAGAATTGAATAAGAAAATCCATATGTAAAAGAAGTAGCCTTCAAAGAATCCAAAATATCAAAGAAAAAGGAAAAGCATCAAGAAGAACATAGCAGCAACAATGATGTCTCTGAAGATGATGAAGAAGTGGCCAACTTCCTCAAAATACTAAACAAGGGAACCGACGATAGGTATAGAGGTAAGATTCATTTGATTTGTTTTAATTGTGATGGTATTGGTCATTTTTCTAACAAATTTCCTCATAAGAAAAAGAGAAATTATGAATGTTACTCAAAAGGAAAACAAACATATAAAGGAAAAAGAACTACAAAGAAAGTTTTCAATAAAATCTTATGCACCAATGAATACATCTCATCATTAAATGAAGATAAAATCGGTGACAGTGAGATAGGAAGAGTTCTATTCATGGCAGTAGAAGACTCTGATAAAGAAGACTATGAAGAAGAATATTTAGAAGTCGAAGAAGAATATGAAGAAGTCGAAGAAGAAATTGAAGAGGCAAAATTTGTCTACCAAGAAGAATTGATGTGTGCCATAGAAGTTATCAGAAGAGAAAATAATAAAAACAAGAAACTACAAGCGGAGCTAGACAAGAAAGAAGATACTCAAGAACTAGAAAAAATGATCACAAATTTGCAGGTTCAAATAGAAGAAGATAAAGAATTGAAGAAGCACTCAAAGAAAAACTAGAAGAACAGGACATAAACATTGGAAATTTGGAAGTGGACATTGTCACATTAAGAAAGGATATTCAAAAGAAAACTATGCAGAATAGCTCAAAATTTTTAGATGACATTATCAGCAATCAAAAATCTCATATTGACAAGTCCGGACTTGGATACAATCAGACAGAAAAGGGATCAGGATCCAAAACAACAGAGCAAGAAACATATCCAAAAAGCTATGAAAAAACAATCAAAGGGGATATGAAGATATACAAGGAAGATTACCGGGACACTCCTCCACTAAGAATATTCAGATTTCAGAATCAACAATAGACAGATAAGCCTCAAGAAGAAGAAGGATTCATAAGAGCACCTCCTTTCAGAAGATATTCAACTCCCAGGTATCAAACTATATTTTTTGGTTTTAGTTATGCATGTAATAATTTTGGACATAAAGCTATGAATTGCAGAGTTAACAATAGGAACATAAACAACTTTGAGTGTCATACAAAAAAGGTTTATCCAAGAAGGCCTAGTGAAACATAGAGAAGAAGTTACAATAGGTTTGAATCTTTGAGCACTAAAGTGGAATGTTACACATGTACAAACTTTGGACACATGGCCAAAGATTCAAAAATCAAATGCTTGATATATGATAATGGAGGATAGTTCACTTCAAAGGAATTTATGGACTACTACAATAGTCATGGAATAAAAAGGCAATTCTTCGTTGCTAGGACACCTCAACAGAATGGATTTGTTGAAAGAAAGAACAGGACAGTACAAGAAATGGCTTGAAGAATGCTAATGGATTCCAAATTGACAGATATATTTTGGACATAGGCAGTGCATACAATAGTTCACATTCAAAATAGAGTGATGCTTAGAAACAACACTGACAAAACTCCCTACCAGCTATGGAAAGGAATACCAACAAATGTGAAGCACTTCATAGTTTTTGGAAGCAAATTCTACATCAAAAGAAAAGATGGCGGAATGAGAAAGTTTGAATCTCGTGTGGACAAAAGAGTACTTGTTGGTTACTCAAGTACAAGGAAAGCATGCAAGTGTTACAATATGAGATTGAACCAAGTTGTGGAAAGAATCAACGTAACAATTGATGAAACAAGTAGACCAGAATCGAAGGAAGAAGAAAATGAATCAATGGAATAGCCTTTCGAAGAAGAAGCAAAAGATGAAAAATAAGTAGAAGAGGAAGATGAAGAGAATTCAACAAAAACATAAGAGAAAGTTCAGCAAGTGTCTCCAAAGACACCTAGCAGACGAGTACAGAAGAATCATCCTTCAGATCAGATTATCAGAAACAAAGATGAAGGAGTTGACACTAGAAGAAGAATCTATTCACCAGAACAAACACAGCTAGCACTCTTATCTACGATTGAACCAAACTGTTTTGAAGAAGCCAACAAGGATGAATTTTGGAATAAGGCCATGGATGATGTAACATCCCACTCTAGCGCACTGAGAACACTTATTATTTGAGGACACTTGCTCGCAAGTGATCTGGACCCTTTTTGATGTTAGACCTTTTATATTTGACTATGATGTGATTGACAGATGACATGATGTGTTACTATTTGATGTGGACAGGTGCTATTGACTCAGTTTTATTGAGTGTGCAAGGTTTTTGACCTTGAGGATGCAGAGGCATCGGTAGAACCCCCTTGGACTCCGGACTGAGTCAGGGAGTGTGCTTTTGGGTTGATATGTTTATTATGATGTTTCATTTGATTTGATGATTTGATGTTGACATTTTTGACATGATTATTGGTGATGCAGGTTGACGATAGCTTGCCGACTTGACTCACATATGGAGTAAAGGGGCCACACACGATTGCAGAGAGGTTGAGGGAGAGGGGTGGACAGCAGCCCTGCCACCGCCTGCTAGCACTCCCGCCGTGTCTCGAACTATAGGTTAACAATTACCTAGTTCGAGAGGACCCACGATGCCGTGAGGGCCGACTGCGACAGTCGCTCACGATGATTCTAAGGGGAACACAATAAGGTGGGGGCCTTATTCCTTAGAGCCCTTAGTCTCCTACGAGTTCACCTGGCGGAGTGTTTACTCTAGGGGTTATAAAGGTCTACCAATCAGTCCAGTCGGCGAGTGGCACCCTTGGAGCACGTGGTGCATCCTGAAGGGCACGTCGCACAGAAGAAACTCAGTCAGTGAGTGGCACCCTTGGAGCACGTGGTGCATCCTGAAGGGCACGTCGCCAAAATAAATTCCAGAGGCGAGTGGCACCCTTGGCGCACATGGTGTGACCTGAAGGGAACGTCGCGATAAAGGTGGTTGAAGGAGTCAGCCTAATTAGCCCTAAGTCAATAAGCACCTGAATAAAACCTTAAGCAATTCCCTTAACCAATCGTCGCCTAGCTCAGAATCTAAACCCTAAGCCTAAGACCTTCTAGAAACAGGGGGGAAATTTAGTGTGGCCTTAACAAATGAAAATTCAAAAAAAAACAAAAGAAAACGAAAACTCAGACCATCACCCTCTCATTATCCTTGTCTACTTAATTTAACTATCCTCCTTCGCCTTGATCTTCCAGTATCCATCTTCCTTTTACTTGTGCAGTTCACATTGCTAAATCGCCAGCCCTCCCCGTAATTCCTCTTTATTCGTTTTATGTAATATGTTTACTTTTCCCCTATACATGTTTGCCATCACCCTAATCCCTCTTTATCCTATATATATATATATATATATATATATATATATTAATGGTAAAATTTAAATGAGGAATAATGATAAACTACAATGATGAATGCATGCTTATAAAATAGAAAGATGAAAATATATACATGTATATTTATATTATAAACAAATTGTAAACAAATAAAGTTAAGCTTGTGAAAATAAAAAGGAAGTTAATAATGAGCGCACATACTCTTGGGGTTTTTGAAAAAGAAAAATAAAATAAATTAAAAAAATAAGAAAAATAAGAAAATCAAAAGGGAAAAGGGGGGAAAAACCTAAAAGGAGGAGTTAGGGTTTAGGGACTGGATAAAAAAGAAGGGAGAGGGGAAAAAGAGGGGACTTTTGCTTAGATTGGTATTGTTATGCTGGAGACTAGAGAGACTGGACTGATTTCTTGTAGGAGTTGGGGATTCTCAGCAGACTTGAGTGGTAGCTCAGCCTTGGAGGCGAGCTGAGAAGCTAGTTACTCTCTGATTGTGTGTGGCCCCTTTGTGGCTCGGGGGGATGAGGGGGAAGAAGAGTACCCCTAGCATTTGGCTGGGAGGTACCGGTGGGTTCTTTGCGGTCGGCAAGCTCAGGAGCGGCATGGAGCTCAGGTGCCGGATAGCGTCTTCGGATCATTCGCCTTCAGTTACAGGTACGCCAGTGCATTATTTATTTTAATAAAAGAATTATTAGTTAACTTGAATATGAACCCTTATGATGTTAAATGATGTGTTAGATCTGGGATTCCCCCTTCCCTTTCTTATTTCCTGTTTTACGCGCCATTACAGTTGCAACCCTTGAGGAGATGTTCCTAGAGCCCTAGCCTCAGCTTCTGCCGCCAACATTTTTATGGGTATTCTTAGGCGTATATAGAGTTTTACTTCATCTGCATAGGGTTTTATATAGCTTGGCTGGTCCATCTTACGCCTGTGATTTACTTTTATTTCCTGCGTCAACAATAGAGACAAATTGATCATGTCTGTGCGTTTTCTTGGGACGGTGGTTTTTCTTTATTTGCATTGAATCATGGAAAATTTTATCTACGTATGCTTTTGTGTGTACTACAGTCATGCCTCCGCCGTTAATGGCCTTCTGGGCAGCCACCCTTTTGTTTATGGCTGTAGCTAGTAGGCAGCTCCCACTCTGGTCTCCTTTGTCGTTTCGCTGCAAGTTTTACTGGATAAAATCGTCGATGGGTCGCGTCCCTGTGTGAACCAATTTATCTGTTAACGTATACCTCCAAGCCCACTATTTATTTGGTCTTCGCTTAGTTGTTTCCTCGCCTCTCCTTGAACCTTTATGTACCTTAACCTTCAACGCTTGCACCCCAGTGAGTCTAGCTTCCCGGGACAGAACCCGTCCTCCTTGCGTACGGCTGACCAGAGCGGTTCCCTTACGTATGGCGCTCATACCTTCTCTAACCCGCGTGAAGGATTTTGGCAGCGTTTCCAGCCCCCTTTTCATTTTACCCTATCGAATTTCGGGCATGCGCGCAACAATGGCCTCTTGGACTCTGACTGGCGCGCTCAGCCTCTAGTCTTTAATTACGTTGACCACTTCAACCGTGTTGTTAGGCAAAATTGTCTAGTGACCGAATGTTGTATTCACTGACCTAAGGGTGTAGTTAGCGATCTTGTTTATGAAGCAGGTATTGATCTTCAGGTCGTTGTAACTCGTAAGGGAGGGTCTTGGTTATTTTTTAGTTGCAACGACATTGTTATAAAACAACAACAAGATTAGTTCTGGTTGGGGTTGTGAAGTTGAAACTGATATTGAAAGCCTACCCCGTGTAGCCCGTGCTAATCCATTGAATTAACGATTTAATATAAAGGTTGTTGTAATGATAATGTCAATCCTTATATTTAATTGATTTTATTATAATGTAACGGATATTGGAGTATAAATGTAAATCCTGGTTATTTAATTGTTTGAATGTAATATACAAGTCACTGTAATTAAAAATAGGAACCTGTCATTCAGCCGAAATGATAATGCGAACCTTTATATTTAATTGATTTTATTATAACGTAACGGATATTGTAGTATAGATGTAAATCCTGGTTATTTAATTGTTTGAATGTAATATACAAGTCACTGTAATTAAAAATAGGAACCTGTCATTCAGCTGAAATTTATTATGATACGAAGGTTATTGCAATAAAGGTAAAAACCCTGGGTATCACTCAAAAGTTATTGTAATATAGGAATGATGATAGGATTGGGTAAGGTACCAGCAATTTCTTGGTGTAGGATATCGCATTTCAGTTGTCGGGCAATAATTGAAAAGTTGGAATTGGTAAATTATTGTTCGCGTCTTAATGGTGGTGATGTTTACGTTGTTGTAGCATCAGTTCCTGCGCCCCATTGATTACGTTGAAAACCTCAGTCGATGTTTACCTGCCCCTTCCTGAACCCGATGGGCGCACCTCCGTATAGTTGCCGCGACCTGCCTCTGCAAATGTTAATTCGTCCTTCCAGCCCCTGCCAGCTGCGAGAAGCTCGTATTCCCTTGCACCTGCCCTGATTTATGAGTCGATTACGAACCCCCACGCAACCGCGTGTTGTACTGCCATGACAGTCCTTCCCAGACGCGGTCGGGTCGACCGACCATCATTTCGCTTTCTGGCAAGCCTGTAACAGTTGCCATCACGACTTTATGGTTGGCAACCACCGTCGTCAGTCGTCTCAGATTTCGGATGCGTGCTCGACCTTTTAAAAATTAAAATTATGCCTTATGATATAAGCCATTGGGTGATGAATTTTTCCATCGCATAAATGAAGGATGGTCAGCATATCAGCTACGGTTAAAACCAAGTTAATATTGTAGTTTTACTGTTATAAGCCCTTTTGTAATATATTTTTCCACCATATGAATGAATGATGTTTAGGATTCTTAGCGCATGGTTAAAGTTGAAATCTACAATATGGTTTTATATTGTTATTGATAAACTCAAAATGTAGGGTAGTGTTATTTATATATATATATATATATATATATATATATATATATATATATTCTTTTGGTAATTTTTGATATCACTCATGCTTTGATATACGATGAAGGAAACATAAAATACTAAGAATACTAACTATGTAATTAAAATAATTTTTATTTTTGTTTTAAATACAATTAGAAATGAAAAAAAAAACAACATGATAGGAATTAGGGATCAGTTATTTAATGAAGTTGGATGATTATTATTGTTGGTCATTTTTAACGTTGAGATTTTTAAGTATGCCCTTTTTAATGTTGTTATTGAAAATGTCGACCCCTTTAAGTATTGATTTTGAGTATGGATTCACTAGTTGCCAAAAGTAGTGGTGAGTTACGTCAGTTTGGGAGTTGACCGTGATAACCAGGCTAGATTTTAGAGTTGTCATTATCTTGTAACCTGATTTTTATTATTGCAAGGTTATTATAGTATAGAAGGTGAAGTGGTTAGGAATGGTCATTGTAGTGTTATTGCATGGGTAGCATGCTAGAAGTATTGCGATTTAATCAATTCGCCAGGGTCATCACAATATAAGATGTGATGTGGTTATGGTAATGATATTGTATAGGCGGCATATGAGATGAACTGAGATGGTGATGTAATGACGGAGATATTTTAACAGTAGCGTCATGTTGTTATCAGGTTATTGCAAAGTTGTGAGATTTTTGTTGAACTGATAACACACAAGGAAATGCCATTGATCTAAGTACAAGCAATTGTTGGTGATCGTAATTGGGGAAACAAAATTAATGGAATATAATGGAGAAGCTCGCCTGAATTTAATGCTCATTTGAGTCATGGTTAACACCTTGTCTTCACGGTGGTCAGTTGTTGTCGGAGACCTTCGGATTTGCGCTTCCTGCAGAGTTCGTGGTTGTTCATTGATTTGTACGTGATCGTAATCAGTCTTGCTTGGTCTGTTTAGCCATCGGGTGACGACACAGAGTCGAATGCGTTGATGTCTCCCTTATACGCGTGCACACANAAAAAAAAAAAAAAAAAATTGCACTAGTTACTGGAGTTGGGTCGTCGTAACGAGGGGGCCGTTACAGAAGAATTGGATCAAATAGAGAAAATTGACACTTGGGAATTGGTTCCAAGACCAAATAAAAAGAATGTGATCAGGACAAAATGGGTTTTCAAGAATAAATTGAATGAAGAAGGACAAGTTACAAGGAACAAAGCTACATTGGTATGTAAAGGATATGCATAGATTGAAGGAATCAACTTTGAAGAGACATTTTCCCCAATTGCAAGAATGAAAGCAATCTGATTTCTTTTATCTTATGCATGATCCAAAAATATTAAAGTGTATCAGATGGACGTAAAATAACCTTTTCTGAATGGGGAACTGGAAGAAGAAGTCTACATTGAACAACTAGAAGGATTTCAGTTGTTAGAGGATGCAAACTATGTGTTCAAATCAAAGAAGGCTTTGTATGGTCTAAAACAGGCTCCTGGAGCATGGTACTCTAGACTAAATAAATATTTACAGCAGGCAAGGTTCAAAAAAGGAAGTGCAGACAACAACCTCTACATCAAGGTAAGTCAAGGTAATATTTTATTAATTGAAGTTTATGTTGATGATATTATTTTTGGCAGTGATGATGACAGGTTAAGCAAGAAATTTGGAAAGGATATGCAAAATGAATTTGAAATGTCATTACTTGGAGAACTATCCTTCTTTCTGGGATTTCAGATACGTCAAATCAACCAAGGAATTTTTATTTCTCAAACCAAGTATATCAGAGAAATGCTAAAGAGTTTTAGAATGGAAGATTGCAAACTAGTTATCACTCCCATGCAAACCAGTTGCAAGTTGAGAAAATATGATCATTCAAAGTCTACATATCAGAGGAAATACAGGTCAACGATTGGAAACTTACTATATGTGAAAACATCTAGACCATATGTAATGCAGGAAGTTGGACGGGTGGCACGATTTTAGACAACACTAAGGGAATCACATGTATTAGCAGTGAAGAGGATTTTCAGATATCTCAAAGGAACAAAATAGTTTGGATTATGGTATCCAAAAGGAAAGGATCTATTACTTATTGCCTACATAGATGCAGATTGGGCAGGTTGTATTGATGACCGACGAAGCACTAGTGGAGAATCATTCTACTTGGGTGAGTGTTTAGTATCATGTCTAATAAAGAAACAATCATCAATATCTTTATCTACAGCTGAGGCAAAGTATATTGCAGAAGCATCATGTTGTACACAGGTTCTTTGGATGAAACAAACTTTGACAGATATACATGTTGAGTATGATGAGCCCATTCTAATCTATTGTGATAATACAAGCACCATCAGTATCTCAAAGAACCCAGTGATGCACTCCAAGATGAAGCACACTCCAATCAAGTATCACTTTCTATTGGAGCAGGTTGCAGAAAATAACATCAGAGTTGAGTACGTGGGCACAAAAGAACAAGTGGCAGACATTTTTACAAAACCACTTCCACGGGAAGCCTTTGAGTATTTTTGCCAGAGACTCAGAGTTATTTCTACTCCAAAATGAATTCTTATCTTATATTTCTTATATGTACATGAGGACGCACCATAAATAAGACAATTCAGTCAGGGGGAGAAACCCTAGATGGAAAGATACCTTTTCCATTGATGACAAAGAGGGGGAGATTCATCATATGCATAGGATAGAGGCATGGTTCCAGGGGGAGCAATGATCACAGAGATGCTGAGGGAAAAGGAATTTTTCCAGGGGGAGCATGAGTGATATGAATTCAATATTACATGACATAATTTCAGTTTTGCATCAGAGTGTTTCCATCAATGTCAAAGGGGAAGATTGTTGATTAAGGTTGGTTGTCATTGATGTCAACCCTTGAAGAAAGCCCGATAGCACAAAGGTTTGGGTAATGGACCCAAGTTTTTTTATGTAAAGATGACTCATTATTGTCTTTCCATGGTTAATAATAAGTAAAAATGGATGAACTCCAAAGTGGTCCCCTTATGTTTAAATCCCTCACGGGAAGACACTTTGCAGATTGAGTTATCCTAGAAGTATGGTTAGAGAAACCATGATTATTTGTGGAATAATGAGATGAAGGTCAGTGAATTTGTTAGTGAAAATATCCTATATGGATAGTTCTTGTCATTCAATTTCTGGTGGTATGTGGAATGTCACACAACTCCTCACAGTTAGAGAGTTATGGCCATGCGAAGTTGGAGAACCTAAGTTTGGGTAATGGACCCAAGTTTTCTTGATGGATAATGGTATGATTTTTGATATATTTGTAGGTAATACTATTCTATATGGATATTACATGTCATTCCACTTCTAGTAGTATGTGGAATGTCACATAACTCCTCACAGTTTGAGATTTATGGTCTTACGAAGTTGGAGGACCCTCATAAGTCATCTAGAAGCCCCAAAAGGTCAAAGTAGTCAAAGTGGTTTAAGAGATTTTAGAAGGTAAATAATAAAGTGAAGTCATGAGTGTACTATAATTCAATGTGAATACAAAATAAGTTATTTAAATAATAAACTTAATGGAGAAATTAGAATTGGGTTAACCCTAAAATAAAAAAAGTGGGCAAAGTGACCTGGAAGATGTTTTTAAGGAAGCTACTTGGAGAGTATAAATAACTGGCAAGGCTCTCTCATTTTAAAGCACACTTGATAATATTGAATATATATAGATTTCTAAGGTAACCAAAGGATATAGAAGTTTAATTTCATAGGGAAGGTGAATAAAAAAAGGGCGGAATTCAAGGGAGTATATATTCTTTTGATGATGCTTTCTAAGGTATGTTATTTACAGGTCATCTCACCATTTTTTCAATAAGTTTTTGTCTAGAATGATTCATACCTTGAAATTGATATGCCATTGCAGAACCATATCCAAGTATCTGTGGTAAAAAATTCATCTTGTGGGTCGTTTTAGTTTTGGATTTACACTCCGTGGAAAATAAGGCTTGTGGCTAGTCCTGAAACTAGTCTAAAACAGGTGTTTCGGGTAAAAATGTCATAACTTCTTCATAATAGATCCAAATTCAATAAGAACAAATGTGTTAGTTAGATTACAGTCTTTATTATTTTTCTTAACACTTTCATATCGATTCAACAAATATTTTGTGTGGGCACGCTCTACATGGTCACTCTCCAGCAGGGATGATTTTAAAGATGGAAATTTGTTTTAAAATGTAGAAACCTTGGCTAATCTTACTAATCCTTTATATGCAAACTAAAAATATTTGGTGATATTTTTGTAAAAATATTCAAATTTATAAGGATTTTATATAGTTTTTATAAAATTTTGGTGATTTTTAAGGTAAAATAATTTTATCCTAAAGAATTTGGGAGAATCATTTTAAAAATAGTGAATCTCGTTTTTGGAAAAACCATGGAAAATTAGCCCATGAGCGAAATTTAGCCCCTAAAATCATCGATGCTCTCTAGAATAAGTCAGAATTCAGCAAGGTATGCAATTTTTTCTATAACTCCTTTTATGAGAGGCTCCAAGTAGTGACACCTAGAAGAATTGCATAAAACACTCTGAAGAAAATTTTGTATTCGTTTCATATATTTATTCATTACAGGTACAAATTTATGATTATTTCAAGTTAGGGTTGTTGACTAATCAAAAATTAGTCATGTGAGACTAAAGAAAAGTTTGATGAAAATACTAGTCTCTTGTTGTTAAAGTTAAGGAAGGTTTGAATGTATGTGATCATACACACCATGTATATTATAGAGTTACAAATCATATTTGGATGATGAAATTGATGAGGGATTTTGGTTAAGCTACATGTTGGGTACATGGTTGAGACAAGTAGTTGGCGAGTTGGCACATACATGAGGTGTATAGTTTATGATGTTGGTACATATTGATGAGTCATATTTGATGTGTAGTTGACACATGATTGGTACATACTTGGTACATGGTTGGATGCACTTGTTTATGGTATAGTTTGATTACACGTTATTTGGTACAGGTTGGCGCATGGTTCATGCACTTCTTTATGATACATGTTGATTACAGGTTGAGGTACAGGTTGATGCATGGTTGATGAATGGTTCAGGTTTATTGGTATAGGTTTACAATGGTATATCTCACAGTGATAGTATGACAGTGGTTCCATCATTCTACTTCTACTTCAGGGCGGTTGGACGGGGCAAGGACGGGTGATTGTTCATTGTTCATTTCTCATTATTGGATGATAATTCTACATTTATATAACACTTGTATTATTTGGTTTAAAAGGATTATAATTGTTCTATTACTTATTCATCCCCCCCTCTTAGTAATCCAACATTTTAATCATGATTTCATGATATTAGGGGCTAGGGCTTGGTGATGAGGTGGCACTCATTTGCACTTGAATGTTTTGAGGAGAAGAGGGTCTTCACCATGATGAGATCACCTAGTTGCTTCACACATGTTCTTGGGAGGCCTTTCCATGCTTCTCCAACATTAACGACCTCCTCAAAGTGAAAAAATGTCCCCTAAAGGGGTGGCATCATCCTAGTTTAGGGTTTAATTTGTGCAAAAGATGAGATTTTAAGTGAATTATTTAAAATTATTGT
>ML778353.1:337935-354611 GCA_009831015.1 Picea engelmannii
CTTTCCATGCTTCTCCAACATTAACGACCTCCTCAAAGTGAAAAAATGTCCCCTAAAGGGGTGGCATCATCCTAGTTTAGGGTTTAATTTGTGCAAAAGATGAGATTTTAAGTGAATTATTTAAAATTATTGTGTTAAGGGGGGAATATTAGGGTTGTTGACCCCTAATCTTGTGTTTTAATCCTTATTTTGTGGACAAGCCAGGTTGGCTAATTTTTGTATAAATAGAGATCATAAGATCTCATTTTAAATCACAACTCTCCTCTTGTGAGAGGTTTTGGTCTGAAATTTTTGTCCTCAGCTCTTTAAATATTGTGCACTTGTGAATGGCTATGGTTGTGAATGGTTAATGGAAGAAGTGATGTGCTATCCTTGGAAGGTTATTTGTTAGCTCTTGTGGTCGATTGTCTTAGCATCTCTCTTGATCTTGGTATGGTTTTTACTTTCTTGCTATCATTTTATCCAAGTCAAGTATTGTTGTGATAGGAGATAGGTGGGAAGTATAAGGGCATACACCCCCACCATATTCTTCAACATTTTTTCTTCATCTCATTCATTGGCAAGGAATTGCTAAGAGAAGTATAAGGGCATACACCCTCTTAGCCTAAACCCTAGCTTAGAGAAACTTGCCTCGGGAAGTAAAAGGCTTACACCCCCAAGGAGGTAGCTTCTCTAAGCTCCTTGTGAATCCATTAACCCAATAGTAAAGGCACTAGTAATTAATTTTTTTTATTGGAGAAATAAACTATTGCATTGGGAAACATGAATTTCGGTATTTTTACTTCTTGCAAAAGTGGTTTGTATTCCTTGTGCCTTGGGAACCTCACAACCACTAGGGCATCCTCATATAAGGTATACTTATTGATGTTTTTACAAATTTTCATCTTCAGTCATTAGGGATGTAGAAACCCTAACATACTTACTTTAATAACTATCTTATCAACCATTGGTATTCGCTCAAAGTTTGCACTTGTACTCTCCTTTTCCTATTGCAATTTTTGACAAAGTTTGAGGGGATTCTAGTGGGTGATATTCTCTTTGTAATACATTGAATTTTATAGCCATAAGGAAGATATAATTTTTTGCAGACAAGTTTTTGTAACAACCTTATCTTTGTGCTAAGAGTATTGGTTCTTCAACTTGATTTTAGCTAGTAAATTGCTTGTCTTTCTCTTGCATTTTCTACTTGATATTGAGAACATATTGAGAATATTATAGTATAATTTTATTTATTATATATATAGTCATATATTTATGCAAATTAGGGATAAAAATCATAACTTGTTGATCCAACTAACATATATTGTTGCAAGGTGTGATTTCTTGTGTCTCGGGAAGGTACAATCATCTGAAAAAGCACTATACTTGTGGGGAATCCTTTACTTGACTTCAAAGGCATCTCTCCCTACCCTTATTTCCATTTACACTTGACCTATAGGGGCTCCATTTCCACTTCCTTCCATCTCCATCTCAATCCCCTAGGGTAACCGAGATCGCCTGCCTAGAGTGACCTAGTCACCCTTGAAGTGTGGGACTTACATCAAGGTGACATTGGGTGTAGGATTCCCATATTTATAGAATTTGTTACCTGGTTGGGTTGGGATTTTCCAAACCTACAACTTGTTCCATAATAGGGTTCGTAAAATCATGCATTGAAGGACCCATATGGGGCGAAATCCCTCCTTCTTCAGATTTGTTAAAAATATGTTGAGGTACTCATGAAAGATGAGCTATACCGAGCATATTTTATCTTCCTCAAGCTCATTGGAAAATAAAGAGGTACTCACTAATCATGGTGGGGGGGAAATTGAAGGAAGTGGGTGAAGTTTTTGGAAAGAATTATGGAATATGTTTGTTGTTTCCCTTGAACATGGAACCTATTTGGGTCTTGTCTTACAATTTGGTAATATTCTTATTTTTTATTCATATCAATCCTATGAGTCATCATAATCCTTCAGCTCACCTGAAGAGTGTCACGGCGATCGTCGCACTATGTTTTAGTCTATCTCTCAGTCAAGTCAATGCTACCAAGTCATTTTTCATATCTCATAATGTTCAAGGGAAGTTTCACCTCAAACCAACCATTTTGCAGTATTACCATCTTTAATCCTTGTTTCAATCCATGTTCATTTAATCCTCCATATTACATCACTTTCCTGTGCTAGTTTCTTGTCGATGATGGGGGATACATCATGGCCCTCCTTCAATGAGTCTATTCCTATCGTCGTCAACACATTATCCAGGAATTAGAATTAGAAACTAGTTAGAACCTTGGGAGCTACATTCCTGAATGGAAGGCCTCCTCACCTTTGACGGTAGATTTAAATCATTGACCTCTGATCGAATAATTCCATGAATGTTCAACTTCAACTCATTTATTCATAGTCACTGGAATGTATTAGGGTGCCATGGGAGTTATTATCAACATTGGTGTCTTACCTCTCACTTGTTAATGTTATACATTAATGGTCAGTAATCAAGTGGTTTCTACTATGCTCGACATCGAGACATATATTCACATTGATAGGACCATACTATTTCAGGATCAGGATGAAGACCTTGGGTTGGGTGCCCATTTTGTTATGTGCTTTACCCAGGTTGTGATGGAGATCATTTTAATATGTAGAATATTCTAGTATAACCATTGTATTAACAATCTCACTAATATATATGACTTCACATAGATCCACTTTGTATTGGTCTATGGATATGGTTTTATCACATCGTAGCTCCACTATGTCTTATTTCATGGCTATGATCAAATCATGTCATGAACATACGGATCCAGATTGTATCTTCGATGGATATATCCTTAGTTAGTACTTTCATGGATCCATAATGCATTGGTCGAAGGCCATGATTTGAGTCAGTTTAATCCAAGCATGGGTATGCCTACCTCAAGGATGATACATATATACTATTTGATATTTTTTTGCAGCTTTTTCCAAGATCTCATATTTAAGCACCCTCACATACATGTTTTTGTAAAGTGTTTTGGCCATCTATTTCTCTTCTAACCTCACACTTTAGGGGGAATCAGTTACACACCTATTTGTCACACTTAAGTGAGGGAGTGTTTGTCATAATCCCTAAACATGTTGAGGGAAAAATTAATCACATGAAGGTCAAAATACTATGTGCACATGTATTATTCATTTTTATTGAAAAAAATAAATTAATTTAGTGTGAGAATCCATCTCACATCTAGTTTCCTAATATCAAGGAGAAGTTGAGAGAATCATGGATGGTTGAGATATTTTCTCAAACCAATATGATAATTTAATGGATCTTGAAATATATTTCATCCCTAAAATCCTTGAGACATATTTCCTCCCTAAAACCCTTGAGGGATATTTTCTCCCTAAAACTATTGGACATCTTGATTTAATGGATCTAATGAGTGATATTCTCCATGATGGTTAATCCTCCAACTCCTATATAATGAGGTCATTCTAAGATTATGGGGAGAAGTATTTGAGAGTGTCAAACCTTTGATATCGAGGGAGAGAATCCATATGAGCATCATAATTTTTATCTTAAGACATTCGGGAGAGGGTTGGATAGGATATATTGGAGTTGTTGCAATGTCAACATTGGATTGTAAGTGCTTCACCATGTATTTATGTTAATACATAACTTTCCCTTTCCTTTTCCTTAAGTAATACCAATGTGTCCATTGTTCCTCTACATACTCGATGGGGTAGAATTGGGACTTAACCAGGGTTTTGAAATCCTCCCACTTAGTTACTGGTAGATCACCCTCGATCCTAAGCGTCTCTATGTGGATTTAATACTAGGTTAATTCATGGCCCTCTAATTTGAGTCGGGAAAACAAAACATTATACTCCTCATCTATGTTTTGAACACTGAAATAGGCCTCTAATTTTTGCAACTAGTGATTCAACTTTAATTCATTGATCTCACATTAATATTTCTTGATATAAACTTTCACTTCCATTTAAAAAAAATATTATGAAGGGTTAATGGCACTAGAACTTATCTTATCTTTCTTGCGCTCTTTCATCAACTCATTTTCCGGGTCTTCATTATCTTTGAGTTTCCCCTCTAATTTTATCTCTGAGTTAGAGCCTCCAAAACTCTATAAATGGTATGATATTTATTGCTAGAGCATCCACGAGGAGGCACATATTTCTAGATATATTAGTGACCCACTCTTCGGTCCTCACAAATATCTCTTATGTTGGATCTCGATGATTTTTGTGAGGATATTCATTCACCATTTCTTGGGTTCTATGACTTTCTTCTTAAGACAATTCTTGGATCTTACAAATTTCCAAAAATACCCCAAAGAAAACTGATATGATACCTATATTATCTGTATATTTCCATTGATATTCCACTGGAATAGTTCATCACAATAGATATTATAATATTATGAAATGATAGACTATGAAAATTAATTTTCCATAGATCTAAAATTAATTAGTTACCATATTTGCTTGAATGTATGAAATAACTGATATAAAAATTGAAATAAATGAGAAAAGGAACATACTATCCACACAAAAATTAACACAAGATATATCCTAGGAAACCCAATATGGGAGAAAACCCATCTCAAAGGTGAGGCCCATGCTTTGCTCTCTTTTCATCAGCTATGGAAATGCAGATTCAAAGAAAGAGGCATTCAATCTGGAGTTTTCTTTGACACCATGTCCTATATGGTTGTTATATAATATTTTCCTCCTATGTCATGCTCTCAAAATACCACTCCTATATGTTGTTCTCATCTATGGAACATTTCTCCTCCTAGCGACCTGGTATTTAACATAGACTGATAGTCATCTAGGGTTAGAGTTTTGACTTCCTCAACCCTCAATTAATAGTTATTAGGTTTGGAACTTCTAGAATATTATTGAAAATACACACATGGATAGCCCCACATGTTTGAGTAATTGGGGATGATGTGGAATCCACTTGTACCATGGTATTTAACAATATAAGTCAATTTGTGGGAGGTGTAATTTCACATACGAGCTCCAATTGAGGCGATTGTTGCACCATTAGAAACATATTAAAGGGTAGAACATCGTTGAGTGTGTGTGCATAATTTTAGGACACTATAATCTACCAAAATCCCATTTAATACCTCAAAATTAACCTGGAAGGTTCTAGGCCCCATTTTTCCAAAGTAGTACTTGCCACTAAAATGACCCCATAAGTTGATTCCTCCACTTTTTTCCACCCAGAAAGTACCAAGATATATGAAAAATTATATGATGATCGAATCCAGATCAATAAATAAAATTCTTCTCTTGTGGACTAGACAGGTTGAGTCATATCCAATCTATCAGCTCATCCATACCAACTATGCTTTTAGAATCCATGTAGCTTCATCTAAACATTTTCCTATCTAATGGACCAAATATTCCTTCTCTTCACTCATGGCCCCACCTATGATGTGCTCATTCAATGTTTCCTAAATGTTTTCTTGTTCCAAATTTGATCTCTCCAATCTATAACATAATATTGTTCATTTTCAATACCTTCATGAAATTCATATAAATCTACGACATTAAATATGAAGAAATATTTAACTCTGCAAGTATCTCCAACCCATATGTAGTATCAAATATTTTCTTCACGAATTTGCATGGAACAATTTTTTTCTTCAAGAATTTGCATGGAACAATTTTTTGTGCACTTTGATTGGGTCTTGAGTTTTAACCACTATTAGGGAAGAAAAAATTATCATTATGCCCTATATGAATTTTATTGGGCTAAAGCATAATATAAGAGTCCTATAACAAGCACACAATTTTGGAGCCATTGTCCATGATTAGGGGAGGAAATGAGGTCTTTAGACGTTATAGGAAGCTTCTAGTGTCAAAGATTATCTCTTGTAAAATGTGACTATCAAAATTCTTTGATTAAAATGGCGTCTAGTTAAAGGAACGCAAGCAATATAACATTCACTTATCCAAATCCTTTACAAAATTTCTATTTTTATATTATTTTTTAAATAAGATATACTATTTCATAGCATAATAAATTGCATACACATATAGATATCAGAGTCATATTGTAAACATATACCGTCTTTTTTAATATTTTTTATTTATCTTTCTCTTAACATATATTATAATTTCTAAATATATAAGTCATTAGTTTTTAGTTTTTGTTGTAACATTTAAAAAAAAAGTTATATGTTGTGTTACTACAAATCAACATTTACAATATATATATATATATATAATATGTCTAATTATGTTAAATTCTTCAAATCTTGGGTTAACTTTTGACTATAATTTTAAAGTTACACTAACTTTCTCAATTAAAAACAAAAATAAATAAATAATACCATTAAATATTCTGAAAAATACTTGTGCCCAACTACACACCATTCACTCTAACTGTAGAAATTTAATAAATCAATTTCAACATTTAAGTATTAATACGCTTCTTTAATTTGAGACTATCCATTATATTTTGAAAACAGCATCTCACTATAAAAATAAATTTTCACTTAATTATACAAAGCTTTCAAAAATAAAATTTATATATTCCAAAATTTTATTTGATTTGCGACATTCCATATTTTTACACAATATTAACATTCTATATTTTTACACAATATTGAAATTAATTGTGAAAGTATCTAAAATCATCTTCTAAAGTAAATAAATTATCACTTTAAATATTTCCATTCTCATTATTAGTTTTTACTTAAACTCAACATTCTCATTGAACATCCTTTCCATCCAATTCTACGAGTTACAATTCTACGAGTTATTTGGCCTCTAGAAACATAGGATCTCCTCTCCTCATTATGTGGATTTTCAATTCACCACGCAACAACAAGGTAGGAGTGTTGGGTCATTCCATTCCTCTTCATCAATAGTAATGGAAAATAAGTGGAAGTGGTGCTACATTTTGTAGGTCTTCAAATCACCATGTAGCAACAAGGTAGGAGTGTTGGGTCATTCATTTCCTCTTCATTAATAGTAATGGATGCTGAGTGTTTCAATTCAAGGTGGAAGTGGAGCTACATAATATTCACTGCAAAGCACACCAAAATGAGAGAAAACAATGCACAAACAAAGCTATATAATATTTCTTACACAACACACCATGATGAGAACAATGAAGACTTTGCATGCTCCTTTCTGGCACAAGTAATGCAAATAGTGTTTGACAACATAGCTTCCCTCTTATGAATGATTCCAAAGAAGCAAGGCCCTTCGTTTGAGCTTCAAGAAATTCAAGATTACATACAACATTAAATGAGTGAGAGTTATATCCCCAATTCACCCTCACCCCACTCAAATCAAAAGAGGAATAAATAGAATTTGCAACAAATGTGTTGTAAGAATTTCCCCAGTAATGATACCTCCAATTTCATGATGGACATGTTTAAATGGGAAAATAAATGGAGATTAATTTTTATACTAACCTATTTCCCATGGAGTACGTCATCATGCATATATAGCTTACAACTTTAAACTTACACAATAAACAAATACCGTCAATTGAGTGAAGCTCGAGACAAATACTGAGTAGAAGAAAGACAATTATCTTAATGTACAACATATATGAACAAATCCATCAACAACTGCTTATTCCCTTGGTTACTTAGAGGGAACCACAAGATGTTGTTGGAAAGGAGAGGACGTTGTTTTCCTTGTCACAAAGTATTTTGTAATTCTAATTTTGAACATTACTGAATATGGAAATCCCATTACGAGGTAACATTGGAAGGAAGATAGTCTCAGTACTAATAGTCATTAAGTAGTTATCTCTGGTAAAATGGCAATATTCTCCCTTGAAATGTAATGTCATAGTGGGGAATCTTGGGTTTGATGTGCCCTATTTGTTAAAGAAGAAGTCCAAGCCACCGCTAGAGGAATCGTCTAGGGCCACTGAGAGATTAATTGATGACCTCAATGCTTCCTTCACAACATTGTAAGTTATCTATGGAAGATAAGTGATAGTTGTTCCAAAGTCAATGATAAGTTCGTTGGAGCCATCAGTTTGAATATCAAAAGTACCATCATGGATATCCAATGGTTGATCACCAAGGTTGATTCCCTCCTATGAAAGTTAATAGCCAGTCATTGAGTTGCTTTGAAGAATAGGAGTCCAACTCACGGAATGGCCATTCAAGATAGTGGTGTGACCTACAAACAAAGGACTAGTTTTGGAGTAGGATCAGTGAGACAATGGGATGATCTGTGAGACCAAGGAGAGAGGGCCTTGTCCTAATCCTACTAATCCACCTCCAAGGAATCCATCTCCCTCATTGTCATTACCAAAAGTAAAGAAATATGGGGAAATGATTGAGAAGAAAGGGTAAAAGTATTGAACAAAATTTTCCCATGGGTGAATGAGGAGCCACCATAAGTATACTAGTAATCATAGTCTCCATCATTATCGTAAGTAAAGGCTAGAAGCGTTTGGCACATAGATCTTGTTTAGAGGACCGTTCTATAAGTGAAGGATTGATATGAATAATTTATTGGGGTTGGTTGTTGATAGAAATGATTAAATGGCATGCAATACATCCATATCAGGTCACTTCCTCTGTCTAGAATCGCATAAAAAGATAATATCGATGTACAAATTGCAATATCCATGAGAAATTGTTAATTTGATAAGAAGAGACAAATAAGAGGAAAAGCAGAGGAAAACTTATTGGGGCATGGTGAGCCTTCTCATTATTAAACATATTTTCTACAATAAATATTTAGCAACCTTAGAGGTTTGATACATTTAAAACTAACAAATTGATAACAACTTTCCATAAATAGAAAAGACCAAATCAACTAATCACCCAACTAAACAATCTATGCATACTTGGTCAACAAGAGAGATTATACGTTTTAACACTCCCATGTAATCTCAATTGTTACATTCTTCAGCACTGACAATGCTTAAGTTTTGTATCTAAAAGTCAAAAACAATTCTTCCTAATCGTTTAGTGAAGATATATGCTAACTAATCTCTAGATCCACAAAATTGAATATAAATGTCACCATTGTTTACAAGCTCGTGTATGAAGTGATAGTGAGTGTCAATGTGTTTTTTTTTGGGTGAAACACATGGTTTTTGGACAATGTGACTGCTAAACCATTGTCATAGAAAATAGAAGGTGGTTCTTTCCACATGTGGAGGATCTTTCAAGAGTCTTCTTATCCATATTGCATGGAATGATGTTGTAGTAGCTTCTACACATTCTTCTTTTGCAAAAGATATTGAGACAATGGGTTGCTTCTTAGAATCTCATGAGATCAAATTTGTGCCTAAATAAAAAACATATCTTGAGGTGTTTTTCCTATCTTCAATGCTACCAACAAAGTCATTGTTCGAGTATCCTATAAGTGTGTTGTCTTTATAAGTTGTGTACCACAATCCATAATCAATTGTACTTGCAATATACCTTAAAATTGTTTTTCCAACTTTCCAGTGAAAATCCTTGGGACACTCCATAAATCAAGAAATGAAACTAACTGCATACATAACATCAAGTCTAATAGCAGTAAGGTACATGAGGTTTCCTACAATCATCTTATACATTTTTTAATCAACTTCTAGTCCATTGTATTGCTTTCTCAATTTTTTTCTTGTTGCAATAGGTGTTTATGTTGATTTTCATTTGTCCATCCTGAAACTCTTTAATATATATGTAGCATACTTTTGTTGACATATGAAAATTCCTTGAGTGGATTTCTTAACTTAAATTCCAAAATATTACTTCATGATACCAAGGTATATAATTTCAAACTCTCTTTTCATGGAAAATTTGAAATCATCTAACATCATATTACCAATATATATCATAGCATCAACTTAAATACAAACTATAATAATTTTACCTTACTGATCTAATTTGGTATAAAAAGTGGGATTATTACTGCTCCTAGTGAACCCATTGTTGAGAAAATAAGAGTCAATTTGATTGTACCAAGATAGTGGAGCATGCTTCAATCCATACAATGCTTTCTTCATATTGTACACAATGTACTCTTGGAATTTTAATTCAAATATTGGTGGTTGATCTACATACACCTCTTCTTCTAAATTTCCATTCAAAAAGGATGACTTCACATCCATCTGGTCAACAAGTGATTTTTTCTAGGTTGCAATGACTATCACAACTCTAATAGTATCCAACCTTACTACTAGAGAAAAGGTCTCACAATAGTCAATACATGGTTGTTGAGCAAACCCTTTCTCAACTAGCCTTATCTTATGTTTCTCTACCTTTCTTCTATCATTCAGTTTTTTTCTTGTAAACCCACTTAACAACAATGTTCGTTTAATTTGTTGGGAGATCAACAAAATCCCATGTCTCATTCCTTTCAATAACTTGAATATCTTCATTCATGGTCTATACACAATGTTCTTCTTTCACTGGCTCTTCAAAATAAGCAGATTGATAGGAAAATAAGGAAAAGTGATTTTGTTGATCTATGTCATCCAACTACTCATGGATTTCTCTCAAGATCCTTCTTTTCCTATTTCTTATAGAACATACTGACTCGCTGCTAGAAGAAGAATTGTTTTTCAGTCTATTCTTCTTGTATTTGCACCTGTAACCTTGGAAGTCCTAGTGGGGGCACTTGTTGTCCTATGATTCCCACGTGTTCATATATTTTGAGTAATGGATTTTGGTTGTCCATTGTTTCATTTTCTTGGTCACTCCAAGATTTTTCCTCCAAGAATTTTACATCTCTTCTCACAACAAATTTCTTGGTGACTGGATTATACAGTCTATAGGATTTGGACTATTCACTAAACACAATGAAAAGGATTTTCTCACTCCCACTATCAAGTTTCCTTCTTATCTCTATTGGGACATGTGCATAGGATATACAACCAAAAATACTGAAGTGAGAGACACTTGACTTTGTACCACTTCATGCTTGTTGAGGAAATTTACCTTCCACACTTTTTGTAGGATATTTTTTCAGTGTGTATATTGAACAAGCAACAACTTTGGCCCAAAAATCATTAGACATATTTTTATCTTTGATCATGCTCCTTGCCATGCTCATGATCATTTGATTCTTTCTTTCAGTCACTTCATTATGCTACATAATATATATAGTAGTGAAATTCCTTTTAATTCCCCGTTGTCTACAAAATCTTGCAAACTCCTTTGAGTCATATTCTCCTCCTCCATCTGACCTAAGCACTTTGACATATTTGTCACTTTGTTTTTCTTCTACATCTTTAAATTATCTGAACTTTCAGAATGTATCATATTTTATTTGGAGTAAATGTACCAAATATTTCCTACTAAAATCATCAATGAGAGTTATAAAATAAAAACTTCCACCAATGGACTGAATTTGCATGGGTCCACATAGATCTCTGTGAACTAGTTCTATATTCTCTTTGGCTCTGTAGGAGGTTTCTAGAAAAATGTCTCTTTGATGTTTTCCAAGAATGCAACTTTCACAAGGGTTGGTCTATTCATTCAATATAGGTAGTCCCTTAACCATTGAATATTTTTGCAAGAGTCTAAGGCTCTTAAAAGGTAGGTGACCATACCTAATATGCCACAACCAAGTCTCATCTATGCTTGAGACATTTTGTGCATATGATTGGGACATGTTTACATTTCTCATATTCAATTGGAATATTATATTCTTCGTTATTTGAACCTTTGCAACAAGTCTTCTACTAGGTGGCTTATTTAAGATAGTGCATGTGGAGTCCTTGAATTTGACATCATAACCATTTTGACTTAGTTGTCCAATAATTATTAGATTATGTCTAAGATTGGGTACATAGAAGACATCAATAATCTCTTTCTTCTCATTTTTCTTGGCTAATACTGACAAAACACCTTTTCCTAAGGCCTTGACATGATAATCATCTCCTAAAGTAATTTTAGATTAAACAAAACAATCAATGCTAGAAAACAATTTTTTGTTGCCAATCATGTGATTGTTACAACCACTGTCCAACAATGAAAGATCCTTGTTGTGATCTTCTTTATTTATTTGACATGAAATGAACATTGTCTCAAATGTCCCTTCTTTAGTGTTGGAGATATTATCTCTACCCCTCTTTAGATCTAATTTTTTCTTTCTACATTCACTTTCATAGTGACCATATTTTTATCCGTACTAACATTGGACTTTAGATTTTTCTATACATATTCTACCTATCCCCCTCTTATTATGAGCTTATTTAAGGAAATTTGATTGCTATGAATGTTTTGGTGTTTTTCTTCCTTCTACTTGATTACTACCCCTACCTCTTTGACCTCTTCCTATGTTTCCTCTACCTCTACCTCTACCAATGAATGCTTGAGTCTTAAATGCATGTTTCAAGGATTCATCTTCGATGTTGATTCTTGATTCATGGGACAAAAGAGAACCCATCCATTCTTCGATTATCTGTTTAGATAGATATTTGGACACTTCTATGGCAATGAAAACCATCTCAAATTTCGTAGGTAGACTTCTCATAACTTTTTCAACAAATTTCTGATCTTCAATATTCTCTCCATGAATCCTGAGTTTATTCCCAACTCCCATCACTTTGGTCGTGAACTTGTCAATATATTTTGCATCCTGCATATTTAAGGTTTCAAACTCTTTCCTAAGGGTTCGAAGCTTCACAATATTCACTTTGTCATTACCCTGATATTCTAATTCCACCATATCCGAAGATTTCTTTGCACCAGATGCTCCTATTATCTTTGGAAAAATCAAGTTATCCACTGAAATTTGGATCCAAAACTTTATCTTATTCTCCTTTTTCCTCAATTCTGCAAAAATTTTCTTTGGTCATTAGTCATGGTCTGCAAAGTTGGTTGATCAAGATCTGAGAATTCATTCTCCACCAGTTCCCAACATTCCTGGACTTCCAGGAAGGTTTTCATCCTTAGAGACCAGAACTCATAGTTCTTTCCAACAAGAACTGAGCCATGTGTTTTCCCTACATTACTTGTTGAAGCCATTAAAAAACAATCAAAGAAAATGTTTGAAGGATATTTGCTTATTTCTCCACTTTTAACCTTTGTCCCTTTCATTTAATCCTCAATCACTCTTCTTTTTTTATCTCATTTAACTTGCATCCATACCCTAAATTTATGATTTTAATATAGTAAAAGTTGATCACCAGAATATACAAAAAATACTTTACAGACAAAGAAAACAACTTCAATTTTTAAGTTGAACACCCTAAATAAAAATTTTAAGCACTATTTAACCTCGAATAAAAAAATTGTCCAAATTAAAAAAAAAAATCAAATTAACCTCCTTATGGCAACAACTAGGGTTTGTTCCTTTGAAACCCTTGACTTACTAAAACTTTGCTTTGGCTCTTCCACTTTTTCTACATATCTTGGCTCTTTGGATCTATGTCTTCCATGATCTATCTAGATCAGTGATCTATTTGCTCTCCACTGTCTGAAAGGTCTTACGAACCTGCTCTGGTACCATGTTAATTTGATAAGAAAATAAAAATATGAGGAAAAGCATCGAAAAACTTATTGTGGAATGGTTGTCCCTTATCGTTATTAAATATATTTTCTACAATAGAGATTTAGAAACACTAGAGGTTTGATACAGTAAAAACTAACAACTAGATAAGAACTTTCCATAAATAGAAAAATACCAAATCAACTAATCACCCAACTTACTAATCTATGCATACTCGATCAACATGGGAGATTATATACTTCAACCAAATTCTCCACTACCTGTGCTTAATGGAGCTTGGATATCTGACCTTTGAATGTCTTTCTTGACTCCGTTGGACTATTTGGAGAGAGTAGAGAATATATATGCAAAACAATATACTCTCAATCCATTCAACACTTGTGACAAATTAAAGTTTGGTTACATGCTAGCATTCTATCAAAGGATGGCATAAAGATATAGAAGACAACAAATGAATAAGCAGACAAAGTTGGTGCTTGTAGGTAACAATAAAATATTTAGATATTGTTTCTCGAGCCATATTGATCGAGAGATATTATTTTGTAGCTTAAGTAAGAAAGGGATGAAGGGAAAATATTTTATATTCCACTTGACACCATTGTATTTGTACAAATTGAGTAGGACTAATTATTAAGAACATTTGTTTCCTTTTAAGAGGTCACAATTTCTCTTTGCGTGGAAGGGTCTCTTGTCCCACAAATAAAAGGTCTCATACACCAATTTAGTATCTGACTTCCGATATGTGCAAGGCGTTGTATCTCTAATATCTATGTTTTCTAACCAAAGGAGTCGAAGTTTAATTGGACAAAGTACTTCGTTCCTCTATTTATTGAAATCTTTTTCCAAAATATGTCACAAAGCCCACCTAATGTTTAAAAAACATCAGTTCTTTTTGCATTTCATCTAAACATGTAATTTGATGAGTAAATTCTAAAAAGTCTTCAATTTAACCATTATCAAAAGTCGTTTAATTGTATAATCCTATAACAATTCTGTTGGAACCATCAAATTTGACGGGTTACATTGAATTGAAATTCCTACGCTGCTCGTAGTGAAATATAAAATCAAAAGGAAAAGTGACATTTTCCAGATTATAACTAATAACACTCCAATACCATGTCAAGACGGAACTTTCTTTTAAAAAATCGATATTGTGAATTGAAAAAAAACATAAATTTATAGTTACGCATTACACTACTTATGCATCAACCATCGTATAAGCAAACATTATAGTTTTTACATAATACAAGTTACCATATAGAATTTTTTTAAGAATTAGCTTGTTGATCTTATGAGATAGCCTATCACTCTTCCTTTAATAAAAGGTTTTTTTTTTAATTATCTAAATATATAGATAATATCATGGTTTATAATAAATTTTCATATTGTTTGGATTATTTTTTAATATTATATAATATCAATATTTATTAATATATAAAATTAAAATTTTAATTTTAGAGGGAGACAAACGAAGATTCATCACAAAATTTTGAATATCTTTTATTGCAAAACTCAACATCAAATTTTTCTTTAATGTTTATGCGTACTTTCAATTTTTATTTTTACAACCTTCATCTTTAAAGATTGCATCTCTAAAATCATCACGTGCCACATACTTGCACTAACTCTTTTGTATATTTTTTCTTCCTCAATATGATAATTTTACCCTCCCAACACCTTCACATGTTTTATCACTCAATTTGATAACAATATTTTCAACAATCCGATGTCATTTATTATTTCATCCTCCCACCTTTTTCACATATTTTATTACTTAAATTAATAACAAGATTTTCAACATTCCCATGTCATTTACTATTTCAGCCTCCACCTCCTTCACATGTTTTTTCACTCAAGTTGATAATAACATCTTAAGCAATCGAATGCCATTCATTTGGACCAATGCATCAAACTTGGCAATCATAGATTATTTTTCTTCCATTTCTTGAACTCCATTAACAACCAAAGCATATAGATGAATCACATAGATGCGAAACCATGTTAGAAAATAAAAAAAATACATTTGTAATAGTTTATAAAAAAGGAAAATATAATAAAAAAAAACAGATATTCAAGAATATAATAAACATTAATGTGGAGAGAATAATTGAGACTTCCATTTTTAATAAAAAAAATTAATATTCTTTGTAAAAGCAAAGAATAAATCTTTTCACCCACAAAAATAAAGTTTATTGGAAAAATATTATTAAAAAAAAACATATATTCAAAAATATAATAAAAATTAAGAATATAATAAACATTAATAACACAAAAATAATTGAGACTTCCATTTAAAAAAAAAAAACTAATCCTCCTTGACAAATTTTTCCACGAAGAGAATTAAAGCTTATCTAATCTTTTTACTAACATACTGTATTTAATTTTATTTTTTTTAATTTTATTAACTTTTTTAATTTACAATACAAGAAACTTTTAAAATACTTTAAGTTAAATTATTTGTATTATTATCAAAATTAATAAAAATGTGTGTTGGAATTTTTTTTAAGATAGTGAATAACAATAAGAAAAATATGTTATTAGTTAGAAAATTCAAAATACATTAGGATAATGGTAAGAAGTTGATGGTCAAAAAAGTGGCAATGGGGTGTGAAGGAATGCATGTAGGGAATAATGCATGAGCTTTCTTATAAATTCTCACACATTCTTATTTCCATAGCCTTGGTGCTCAACAAACTACCACACACATGCCAACTCAATTTTTTTAGGAACGTGTGTGCATTCTTGAGCAAGAGCAAGAGCATGCATGTGCTCAGGAACAAATGCATGTTTCTAAGAAACACATCCATGTTCATGAGAAAGATGTTCTCAGGAACGTGTGCATGTTCTTGAGCAGTGCACATGCTCACAAATGTGTGTGTGTTCTTGAGTAGAAGCGTGCACATGCTTTAGAGAATGTGTGTGTTCCTAAGTAGGAGTGCATATGTATTTTCATGCCTAGATCGATAGAAGTGCACATATACTTTAGACTGCATGTGCATTCGTAAGTAGGAGGGCATGTGCATTATTTTACCTAAATCCATCAATCCTCCCTCTATCTTTAGGTCAAAGGAAGGAGAGAGAGAGAGAGAGATTGACACTATGGGGGAGAGAGAGAGAGAGAGGCAGAAGGGGTGGGGGAGAGAGAGAGAGAGGGATGAAGGGAGGTAGGGGAGGGATATTTAGGAGGGAGAGATAGGGGACAAAGAGAAATAGAGGGAGGAAGGTGGATATATAGGGAAGAGAGGGACAGAGATAAAG
>ML778353.1:365096-381246 GCA_009831015.1 Picea engelmannii
AACAATGTGTTCTCTACAATTATACACAAAATTTTAAGAAAATTCCATTGTTAAGGTACTCAACACCCACACTAATCATATATTAATCACATCTATAAGAATTAAAATTATTTAATTAAACACTAAATTAATCACATCTTCCAATTAGACCAAATTTCTAATAACATAAAAAAATGCTTTAATTCCAATCTCATAAACAATAGAAGAAATAATAGAGAACAAAGTTTTGTCTTAGAATCTTATAAACTAACCTACTCAACTATAATTTATTTTACATTATCATACCATTTGTTTAGTGGCTTTTATCAGCAATATCACACCATTATTTTGTATTTTAATCATTAGAAAATAAACACAAGCTGATTTGCAATAACATTCATATTAACCAATTAACTAATAAATTATTAATTAAAAGTTTAAGTTTGATGGATGCAGTTTATTAAACTCATTAAAACATCAACACAAACTAATTCACGATGAATCATATTAACCAATTAGATGATAAATTATTTGTTTTATGCCATGAAACTTATTAAACCAGTTCTGATTTATCCTAAATAGATTATCATCTTCCATCTGCAAAGATATTTAAAAAATCTACTCAATTCCAATTTATCCTAAATTTTCCATGTGCATACCAAACCTTTTGCTCTAATATTTCCTAATTTATAAATAAACACTATTTTAATTTACAGAGAATACATCCCTTACATTTTGATTCGACTCTAAACTTACAATCTACAGAAATATGGGCGATATAGTTGAGTTTGGGGGACAAATACTTAGCAGAGAAAATAAATACTGTAACGTGCAACATATATGAAAAGATCCATTGGCAACTGCTTGCTTGCTCGGTTACTTACAGGGTGTCACAAGTTGTTGGCGCAAACGAGAGGACGCTGTTTTCGTTGTCGTAAAGTATTTGGTAATTCTGCTGCTGGACATTACCGAATATGGAAAGAGAATTACCGGTAACAGGTAACATTGCCAGGCAGATAATGTCACTGTTAACAGCCAGTAAGTAGTTCTCTGTGGGCAGATTGTAATCTGCTCCCGTGAAATGGAATGTCATAGCGGGAAAGCTTGGATTCGAGGAGCCCTGTTGGCTAAAGCAGAGATCCAGGTGAACACTTGAGCCATCGGCCTGTGGAAGATTAATCATTGACCTCAACGCTTCCTTCACAGCATTATAAGCAGTCTGTGGCAGAAAAGTGTAAGTCGTTCCAGAGTCAATGACAAGTCCGCCGGAGCCATCAGGTTGAAGATCAAAAGTTCCAGCAGGGATATCCAATGATTGACCTCCAACGCTGATTCCCTCCAATGATAGATAGTAGAATGATGGATTTGAGATGCTTTGAATAATAGGAGTCGAACTGGCTGTCTTGGCATTCAAGCTAGCAGTCTGGCCTAGAAACAATGGGCTGCTTTTGGAAGGAGAATCAGTAACAGAGACTAGACAGTACGAAAACTTATTTCCCAATGACGGGCCGAGCTGCGAGACCAAGGAGAGAGGGCCTCGTCCGAAGCCTACTAGTCCACCTCCTTGCAAGCCAACTCCTTCATTGTCGTTGCCACAACCAAACGCAATATGAGGAGCCGATTGAGAAGAAAAGGTAAAGGTCTCGTATGAAAGGATCCCCTCGGTGAAGGATCCGTCACCATAACTATAGCTATATTCACAGTCTCCATTATTGTTGCAAGAAAAGGCCTGAAGAGCCAGGCACAAAGAGTTTATGCAGGGGACGGTACTGTAAGTGGATGACTCGGAAGGATCATAGATTGGAGTTGGCTGTTGATAGCAATCAGTACAGGGCTTGCACTGCGTCCATATTAGGTCACTGCCGGTGTCCAGAATTGCAGAAAAGGATAATTCCGGCGTACCAATTGCCATCTGCATGAGAAATTCTTGATTTCCTGCGCTTACTGGAGCCTGGATATCTTTGATTTGAACATCACCCTGAAAGTTATCTGTCGACATGATCTGCAGCTTTTCAAGTCTCTCTTGACTGCGCTGGACTGCTCGTTTCAAGCGCTCAGTGAATGTAATATTAGGAGAGAACAGTGAATCTGTACGCACAAGATCTATTCGCAATCCATTCAACAGTTGCGCCGAATTTAACGCATGCATGCAACCCAACAAACTAAGAAATACAGACAGGGATAACAAAGGAATAAGGAGAAGAAGCCAGCGTTTGCAGGTAACAGGAGGAGAGCTGGATACTGATTTTCTAGCCATACCGATTGAGAAATATTATTTCGTCACGTAAGGAGGACCAATATGTGAAAGGCGTTATTGATACCCAAATGTAGATCATAAATTTTTTATCCTCCATCCCACGAACGACCTTATTTAAAATTGATTACTCGATCAATTTTAGCCATTATTTAGCGTATTTAAAATTGACGACTCGATCAATTTTAGCCATTCCGTTTGTTTTAAGGATTGCATTTCATAGATGGGGTCTCCTAATCTGAGAGGCTGTGGCAACGGAACCCATCAAAGTCGTTATCTCTAAACTCTTGCGTTTGAAAGCATTTCTCTCTATTTCAAGTGACCTTTGTGATAAACAAGTTATGACTCTAGTATCAATGTCTTTAAGCCATGAGTCGAGGTTTCCTTGGCTACTTACTGGCATCTTTATCCACAATTTAACACAAAATCCATCGACTTTTGGCATCTTTTTCCACAAAGTCCATCAACGTTTGGCATCTTTTTCCACAATTTGCCACAAAGCCCATTTACATCATTTACATTTAAAGTGTTGGTGTTGAAATGTTATTTTTAGGTATGGGAATGCTATTTTAACATTAGTATTCAATATATTAAATCAACAATGTATTTTTTTTTAAAGAAAGAGAAGCTTTAATAGTAATAAAAGTAATTTCAAAATTTCACAAAATTTTGAATGTTTCATAAATATAAAACTCAACATCTAAACTTTCTTTACAATTCATGCCTCATTACAATTCACCTTCATCTTTAAGAATTGCATTTTGGAAATTACCATGCTATATACGAGCATCAAGTCTTCAAAAGATTTTCCCAACTCCCTCACAAGTCCTCCAAGCAAAAATGGGTTGAATTGTCTTTCGAGTCGATAACAACATGAAGTGGATGTGGAATCTAAAAACTCATATAAAATAAAGAGGGTGTTTTTTTGTCATAAAGATTGGCAAACAAATGACAATAGACTCTTCATTTGTCATTTTATTCAAAAGATCAATACTAGTTCCTCAGCCACTTTTTGAAGTTGATTTGATAAACATACATAATGATATTTATTTAGTGTTGAGCACTCAACTACATGACACAACTATACTACTCTTAGCTAATAAACAACTCCATAAGAAAATAACTCTACTAAAAATGCATTCATTAACTCAACTTTGAAACATATAAATTCCTCTTAACTTGAGTTTAAAGTGTCCCTACTTTCTCACATAAATGAGGAACCACTTGGATTGGGTTGGAAGGTGGCCAAAATGGCCCACCAAATATGATATTTGTGGGCCAAGACATAATGAATGGGTTCACATGTCCAACAACGTATATATATTCAATGGAGACTAGAAATCTAGGTTGTTTTGACTAGCATGAGATTGGGAACATCCGCTTCCAATTGCGATGGTTTACACAACTTCAGGTTTCTCACTTTGATGATCCAATGGTTCCCTAATTGTGTTGGCAATTCCAATTTGAATACATTTTGTCCCACCTATTTTATAAATGTATACAGATCATAGTATCTAGGCTAGAGCTTATGATGTTGTTGACCCTTCAAACGTTGTGTGTGCAAATGAAGCCATATGTTGTCATCAAATTGGAAATGTTTTGGAACCCAATGTCAATATTGTTGGGCTATATACTTGGATTAAGCCTATTCAAATGCACATTGGAGTTGGTTATGGATCTCTACTAAGGTATGTCCAAAAGAAGAAGCCTTTTGTTGTTCCTTTTATTGGTGAGGGGATGGAGTAGACTACAGTGTTATCAACATCGCATATGCCATATAGGATGAAAACCATAAAATACATTGAAAGGAGAATGACCTATAAACCCATGGATTTCCTTATTATAGTTGTGTTGAACAATGTGTAAATATTAATCCCACTATTCATTCTTGTGGTTCAACATTATGAGGGAATGAATGAGGATGTGATTGACAAATTCATTTTTTGCATTTGTCTATGGGTGAAAGATAGTGGAATATAGTAGTTGACAACCCAACAAATGACAAATATGTTTTCATAAATGACTAAGGAACTGAGAGTCTCTGTCATATATGATGGTTAGGGGAAGCCCAAAATGTTCCCAAATGATCGAGTAGGATCTAGTAACACTCACAGAGGTTTAGGAGGATTCATAAAATATAAAAATTCAAATATCATGAATTCTCTTGAAAAATAAAATCGATGCATATATCTCGGCGATATATTTCCAACTGTGCAAAATTCTCCTCAAATGGAGTTCATATGAAAAAGATATGGTCGGTCAAATTTCAAGTCAACTAGGTCAAAATTCAAAGTCAAAGGGGTCAAGGTGACATGTGTCACCACTGTAAGGGTGACACGTGGCACGATCATACAACCATATGGTGATGATGTGGCTACACCCTAAGGTGCCATGTGACATGACCATTTGCTGACTGGGAAGATGTGTTGGCATTTGTACATCTTGGTGGACTAATCATTTGTTAACACGTGGCATAAGGGAGCCAATGAGAGGCCAACACGTGGCAACCTCCCATTGGCCATTCATGGTTTGTGTGTAATGAAATTTTATGGGAGTCGACGTGGGTCGAACCCGTGACCTTTGAAAGCTCTACAGAAACCTCCCTTACCATTGCGCCTAGACGATGTTTCTTAACCAGGACATGGCACCACATCCTTTTAACATTGCTCAAAGGTTTAAACGATAGTAAAAGGGCCTAGGGAATAATCCCTCAACCCTAGGTTATATGTAATGTATATGTGACCATGACCTATATTCACGCTAGGAGTTAACAAATGGTCCATGCATATACCATGTACATTATATGGTTACAAACCGTATACCAAAACAACGAAATGATTGAGGATCAGTGGGGTTCAAACCCCCTGCCTCTCGTGTATTATGCCAACCCCTTAACAAATATGCCAATGGAACCCGTTATTACGAGATTCCCCAACCAATTATTAAATGTTAATACATATGATTCCTGATGGGGAATTAAGTCCCATGGCCTATATATTGGGCATGATTTCCCATGTATGCACATAGACCAAGGCACAGATCACGAGGAGAATGTACTATATGAATGCATAGATTTACGTGCAATAGCAAAGACCAAGTATGGTGTGTCTCGATATGCATGCCATGAGGTATAATAATGGCACCTAGGCAACTTTTTACTCATTTTTCACAAATTTTCACAAGGAGTATGAATTTGAGGTCTATTTTATGATCATAGTTCATTTGTAAAAGTTGTATTCCATATTTCCATTAATGAACACATTAGTGCATTGTTTGGAATGTAAAGAGGGTGCAATTGAGCTAGTTCAAAATTTTGTGGACTTTATACTCAAATTTCTCATAATTTCACAAGGATTCTAATGGTGAACTCATTTTCTTGTTTTGAGTGGTGAAATTGAAGAGAGTCCATTAAATTAGCTTTTTCTAAGCCCATGTTGAAATGTGATTTGGTATTTTGAGATGATGGAGAATAATCATATTATCTAAAGGGACTTGAATATGAAGCAATAGATGTCATTAATATATGTAATTTGAGGTCTTTATTTTCTGTTGTGTCATCTCAATAATCTACAAAGCACATCATCATTTTTATGAAAATCGCCTCAAAACGATGAGGAATTAATTATGAATCAAGTTAGATGCTACATGTATATTTTAAAGGAATAAATGGTATCTAAGGATGTTGGGATCAAGTTAATATCAGAGATAGTTTTGACATGTATTTGCAAGTTGTTGATGTGATGGGGTCTAAGACTTAGGTTGGCGAATATTTTGAAGACTCTTATCAGCAGGACAAAATGAGTAAAGTTCTCATGAAATTGAGGTTGTAGAAGAATATTAATCGAGACTTCCAGAAGGATAATTTTGAGTTAAGAATGCAGTTGCAAACTCTCTAGGAAGAGAAGTAGAAGCTGCAAGATCACCTAATATATCAAGAGGAATTACATAAAGGTATTTTTAATGGAATTCAAGTTGTGGATCAGAAATCAAGTATTGGCACCATTAGCATCAATGTGTGAATATTGGAAGGCTAAGAATGCAAAGTCTTTGATGCAATAGGGACTACCTATTTCCAAAGGCATGAACGAGAAATATGACTCCTCCTATTATTTGTTTTCTCGTCAATATGGAGAATTATCTAGGACAGTTGAAGCAAGGAGAACTTCAGATGAAGAGGTCCTTCATAAAAAGTTAGTCTTACCTTTCAGTTTAGAGAAAGGTAACATGTGTAAGACATCTCCAGATAAAGATGTGTATGCTAAATGGGAAATGAAGACATTTTCCACTGAGAAGACTGTTAAATGGTCTATGTATCCATCTGCTTCCTTTGTAACTGGTAACCATGATCTAAGAAATGTCAAAGAAGACAATCTATGTAAAAAAAACCCTCCAAAGAGAAGGCTAAATGTAAATATAATTTCTCAAAGAAAAGGAAAAGGGGGAATGATGAGAAGGGATCGTGGTTCCAAGATGGGAAGAATATATTATTTTATTATTATGGTAAGGGTGGGCATCAGATTGAGAAATGTTGGACACTTTAACCACACTTATATACTAAGTAGAACTAAAAATATGTAAGGGTACTTGCAAGGAGACAAGTAACATCTCGAAGTGAACTTAATGGTCTTACTGAAAGATTTGAGAAAGAATACTTCCTAATGGATGGTCTTCGAAAAGTGATATATGAAGACATCAAGGAATGGTTTGTGGGAAGTGGCTCATCTCTCCACATGACCAGGATGAGATCAGTATTTCCAACTTTCTGAGAGTCCGACAGATATTGCTATGTGGGATATGGAACTAACATCGATCAAGCAATAAGAGGATATGAATATGTAAGATTCAAGTTTGATTCAGGAGGATTTATAGGAATAGAATAGATGTTTTATGTTCCATAAATGAAACTAAACTTACTCTCAGTTGTGGATTTGGAAGATGAAGGTTATGCAGTCGCATTCCAGAATGGCCAGGTACTTGTGTATTCAAGGGAAGTTTCTCTAGACACAACAATAGTGCTTGGTATTCGCAAGGAGAGGTTATATAGGTTGTTTGGAAGACCTATAGTTTGGTATAATGGTATCTTTGATTCAACATCAAGTTTTGCATAAGATTCAATGTCAGATTCAATATTAGCATGAGAGGCATTATCAGAGATAGGAAGTTGTGAAACTCCTTATAGTAATAAGGGGAGGATGAGTCCATGAACAAACCATCTAACAGAAAAGATTTCATTGTAAATATGTATATTTGTAAATGTAATATGCATATGTGGATATCTCTTAAAGTCTAGTAGAACGCTTTTAATCCACTCATTGTAAATCATAAAAGTGAGAGGAATTATGTAAAATTTATGTATTTCCACCTTATATGTTGATAAGTGAGGAATTTTGTAAGAGAATTTCTATATTTCCACCTTATATGATGTTAAGAGTGAGAGGAATCTCGTTAAAAGGGATTTCGAGATAGCCACCTTACATATTGTTAGAAGTGAGAGGGATCGTGTTAAAAGGATTTATATATAGTTGCTTCATTCTAAGTGAGAGGAATATTGCAAAAAGGTTTTCTATATAGCCACTTTGTTTTAGAGTGAGAGGAATCTTGTTATAAAGATTTCTAAGTCTTTCGAAAACAATATAGGAAAGTGTATTTTTTTGTCATCAACTAAAGGGCTACATATGGATCAAATTGTCTAATTTAACATTCTTGATTATGAAGTACCGAAGGTGAAGGAACATAAGGATGCAGACATTTGGAACATGTGGATAAAAAGCAGAAAGAGAATCGAAGTAATGCAAAACTTTCAAGAGTTGGAAATGGAGAAATAATTCTCTTTTAAGAGGCATATAGATGCACGTTATAAGCATCTTTAAAATACTATTTCACGTGCATGTGGATGTATACCTTGATTAGAAACAAGTCAAGTACATATGATCAATGAAGGAGAGTAATGGACAAGGAATTCATTTAGAGACTCCTACAGATATATCAATAGTACAAGAACAACAAGTCCAAAAGGGAAAGACATAGATAAGAATTTGACTTGGTTTCATATTGGTCAAGATAGAATATCTTCAGTAGAATAGGAGATGGGAGTGGATGTTGAATATAGGATTTAGGTATTGTAGAGATTCAATGAACATGACTTTTGTTGTCAAGGAATCTATGAGCAAGAACCTTAGGTATATTTAATGACAGTGCCAGAGGCCATAGTTAGAGCCATATTTCAGAAGTAGACAGAAGTACATTGATATAATACCTAGGATCAAATATCTAAGATGATGACTAAGTTCTAGAATATTAAACAAGATGGAAGAGTGAATAAAATTCATCACTAAGTTACTGGATAAGAGCATTTCATTAAGCTAGAAGAGTGTGTTAGAGTTATCATCACTAATTTGTTAGATATCTATAATTTTGGAGGTCCAAAAGTTCTTCAGTGGGAAGGTGTAATCCAGGAGGATAAATAAAAAGATTAGAATTCAAATACCCACATTCTCTAAAAAATTCCATCAATGTGTAGAGCTCGACAATAGATTTCCAACATCATACAAATTACCTTAACAGAGTTAGTATGCAAAAGATATGGATAGACAAAGTTCAAGTCAACTAGGTTAAAAGTAAAAGTTAAATGGGTCAAGGTGACACATGTCACCACTTCAAGGGTGAAACATGGCATGATTATACAATTGATTGGTGATGACATGGCTACACCCCAAGGTGCCATGTGACATGACTGTACGCTAACTGGGCAGGTGTGTTGGCATCTGTACATCCAAGTGGACTAATCATTTGTTTAAATATGGCACAAGGGAGCCAATCAGAGGGCACCACATGGAAACCCATATTATCTAGTTATGGTTTATGTGTAATAAAATTTTATGGGAGTCGAGGAGGATCAAACCTGTGACCTCTCAAATCTCTACACAAAGCTCTCTTACCATTGCTCTCACACCATGTTTCTTAACCATAAATGGCACCACTTCCTTTTAACGTTGGTCAAAGTTTTAAACAACGTTAAAAGGGCCAAGGTCCTAAGCCCTCGACCCTTGGTTATATGTAATGTACATGTGACCATGACCTATATTCGTGCGGGAAGTTAACAAATGGTCCACGCATATACCATGTATATTATATGGTTACAAACCATATAATAAAACAAAAAAACAACCAAGGGTTAGTGGGGCTCGAACCCCCGAACTCCCATGCATTACACCAATGCCTTAACCAATATGCCAACGGAACACATTATTATGGGATTCTCCAAAAAATTATTAAATGTTAATACCTATGATTCCGAATGGGGATTTAAGGCTCGTGGCTTGTATAATGGGAACAATTTCCCATGTCTACACACAAACCGAGGCATGGATCCCAAGACTACACATATCTCAAGCAAAAGGTATTGTATAGATGCATATATTTGTGTGAAAGAGAAAAGGCCAAGTATGTTGTGTCTCGATATGCATGCCATGCGGTATAATGACTGCACCTAGGAAACTTTATACTCATTTTTCATGATTTTTCATGAGTATGAATTTGAGGTATATTTTATGATCAGAGGTCATTTATAAAAGTTTTATTCTATATTTCCGTTAATGAACAGCATAGTCCATCATTTGGCATGTAAAGAGGGTTTAATTGAGCCAATTTAGAATTTGGTCGACTTTATACTCAAATTTCTTAGAATTTTGCAAGGATTCTAATGGTGAACTCATTTTCTTGTTTTGAGTCAAGGAATTGAAGAGAGTCCATTAAATTGGATTTTCTTAATCCAATGTGGAAATGTAATTTGGTATTTTGAGATGAGGGAGAATGATCATACTATCTAAAGGGACTTGAAGATGAATCGAGAGATGTCATTAATATTTGTAATTTTATTTATTTTATTTTATGTTGTGATCTCAATAATCTGCAAAGCACATCATCATTCTTTTGCAAATCACCTCAATACATTCAGGAATTAATTCTAAATCAATTTAGATGTTATATGTATATTTTAAAGGAATAAATGGTATATAAGGATTTTTGGATCACCAAACATGATTAAAAAATAGATTTTCATCCTTTTTAGATGCGAGTTCTTTGCACGAGGACTTCATCTTGTTGGCCAATATCTTATCATAATCATTCATAAATTAGGGTTTTAAATTTGTGAAAATAGAGTTAATATATTGTAGGTATTGGGGGTGATGTAGGATTTGTGGGGTTTTTATAGGCATTGGGAGGGTATAAGAAGGGGTTTCTAGTAAAAATAGGGATATAGAGTAAAAAAAAATAAAAATTCTTAAATTGAAAAGATGTATTGGGAGGAGGGTTCGAAAAAAGGATTTTTGAAGGTATTTATCAATATCTAGTGAAATTAGAGTCATTCTTTAATATCATGCAAATGCACATGCTATGTCAAAGTTTCACTAAGTGGATACCTTATGGTTTTTTGGTGCAAGGAATAAACACTACCATCTTGGAAAAGAGAGATACAACTAGTCTAAGGATGGTGTTTTTTAGGTCAGATTTCATAGGAGGCTATTAATAAAATCCATGTATACAGATCCTGAGATCATAGTGGGAATATGAAAAGGTTAAGATATACCAACATTTCGACAGGCAGGTTTGGATGTGCCACAAAGTGTGCAACTATGAGCAAATACCATGCTCTAATTATTCATGGAAGGGGAAAAAATGGCATTGCAAATGATGCAAAGTTTTGGTAACACCAAAGTGACCTACATATGTAGAAGCATGGGTCTCTTTAATGAGGATAATATTTTCTACCATAGGAGGCACATACAATTCATTCAATTCATATAAGAAGTTGTCCTAAAGGTAGAAATATAAAAATGGCTTTTGGTTTACCTTTTTCAAAGAATGCAAGCTTACATGACAGGGCCAAAATATGGATTATAAGTTTATTGTTGTTTCCACTCTTCATAGTATGGAACACATATGTTGAGAGTGGTGACTGAAAAAATAGGAGGACAACTAAGAAAATCTATTCTCTTATTGTTACTTGTCTTCTTGTATTGAATAAACAGGTGAAACTTTTGAATATATGAATCCAATTTTATGTGGGGATTCTCTTATAAATTAGTTTGACCATTCAAAAAAACTAAATGATGATAGTCCATAAGAAATATGGTCTCATTCCTGAATAGATAATGTTGACAATTTTTTATATCTTGAACATGCACATTAAACTCCATGTCATCAGAAATATATAGTATCTTGGAATTAGATAATATTTCTAAATGGTATGCTATGTGATTTCCATCTTGATTAGGTACCACATTGATAACATATTGAGATGTGACAAATTCAATATTAAAATATTGATGGAAGTTTGGGAGGAATAGAATAGGGGAGAAAGACTTGTTTTAGGTGTTCAAAGGTTTCACGGGTAGTAGATATCTGAGAAAAATTCTACATATTTATAATGATATGTAGGGGGTGCATTTGATGTGAATGAAAGAGAATGAATTTTCACTAAAACTTTTCTCCCCCTAACAAAATCTTGAGATCATTGGTAGTGTGAGGGATAGTCCATTCCAAAAGAGCCTTCACATTTTATGGATCAACAAGAATGACATATTAGATAATAATAAAACCTAAATAGTGAATAGAAGTTTAGCCAAAAGAAGTTTTCTATCATTTTATCTACAAATTGTGAGTGCATAAAAAATAAATAATAATGTGGACATGATCAAGGTGATAATCACATATTTTTTTGAATACCAAGCTGTCATGAATATAAATTGTGAAAGAACATACCAAATGTAGATGAAATATATAATTGATGAGGTGAAAAAATTTGGAGATACAATTGGTGAGGTGAAAAGGCATGACCATCCACTCGTAAATACCAAATTTAATTTGTTAGGTAGTTTTTGAAATGTAATTTGTGTCCATGCAAACCATATGGTAGTCTTATTGGAGGTCCAACTTAGTAAAATAATGAGGACCAACAAACTAATCCAATAGATCCTTAATGGAAGGTAGAGGATAATGATTTTTAATAGTTATTTTATTGAGTTCTCTATCATTGGTGATGATCCTCCATTCATTTTCTCCTTATTTGGTATCATAAAGGATGGAGAGCCACATAGTGAGGAGTTAGGTTGTATCCTTCTAGAGTCAATAAGTTACTGCAATTGTTTCCAAGTTCAATATGTATGTGGGAACATTAGTAAGTCTCATACTTGGTTCAAGGTTGATAAAATATAAAATATCCAATGGAGTGACATCACATTATTGATTGTGTCATGAAAAGGAAGACTAAGAAAGGTAAATATACAATTATGATTGAGCAAAGAGTATTGGTCCTCATTAGTCAGCCACCATAGATGGTAAGGCATGGTATGCACACTATTGGTAACTTCAATTCAGAAACGACAAAGGATATGATTGTTATTTTTTTTACTTCAATTATCTAGGATGAGATGGAATAGGTGATCTATAAATAGTTTTGGATATTCCACTAAAACAGATTTTCACGGAAGATCTTATATTGTTATAATTTTTTTTACTTTATATTCATATTTAATATTACTACATTAGAATGGAAAATACTAGAATCAAATGAAACTAAAATGAAAGCTAATTAAATAATACACCATCCACATAATGAACATAATGTGTATGTAAGGAAAATCCAATACAATAAAAACCTAACTAGAGCATGAGGCCTATCCCTTTCTCTTTTATTCTTACCTGTGAAATGTAAATGTAAATAAAAGGTCATTAGTATGGAGTTGCTATGGAAATTACAACCTATATAGACACTACATAATATTATACTTTCTATGCTTTACTTCAATATCCCACTCTCAACTATCTTCTCTACCAAGGAACAATAATCAATATAATAAGAATGGAATCCATTCCCTTCCTAGTGGCCCAACATTTAACATTGATTGGTATCAACATTGGGTTAGGACTAGGAGCTTTGCATGCCTTAACTCATAATTAGGGTTATAGTTTTGGAACCTCTATAATATTCCTAAAAGTCAACATGTGAATAGCTCCACATGTGTTAGTAATGGGAGTAGACATGACATCCACTTTATATCACAGTGGTAAACAAGATAGGTCAACTTGCAAGAGGTATAATTTCCTCATACAAAATATGATCGAGGTGATGTTTACATTGTCGGAAAGCTCTTGATGTGTGGAATAAATCCTAGAGCCTAGAAACATTTTTTGAAAAGTTTTGACCCAAAAAGTGGTCATTTCTAGGACTCAAATAATATTTGGAAATTTATGGAATCGAAATAACCAAATTGAGACTTGCCCCTAAAATGGTCCCTACAAGACAATATCTCCAATTTTCCACCCAAAATGTACCAAAATAAATGAAAAAATATATAATGATCCATTTAGGAACAACATATGATATTTAATTTAATAGTTGTAACTAAAAAATATTTCACCAAATTGTAAGTTACATGGATGAGCCATGACCACCAAATTTTCATTGAGTGTGGTGTGCTAAGGAACATCAATAAAGTCTCAATTAGAGAGTTGTCTAGTTTTGTCACAAAATATCTTATAGTATTCTAAAATATCTTATGGTGAAGTGTTTTACTTTATATTCATATTTAATATTACTACATTAGCACACAAAATACAAGAATAAATTGAAATTGAAATGAAAGAATATAATAAAATAATACACCATCCACATAATGAACACAAGATGCACCCTTGTAAAACTCAATACAATAAAATCCTAGCTAGAACATGAGGCCTATGATTTGCTTGTTTCTTCTTAGATATGCAATGATAGAAATAAAAGGGCACTCAGTATCGAGTTGCCATGGACATTATGGCCTATATAGACACTACATAATCTTTTCATTCCTATGATTTTCTTTAATATCACACTCGTAATGCTCTTCTCTACCATGGAACAATACTAAATACAATAAGAATGGAATCCCTTCCCGTCCTAGCAGCCCGACATTTAACATTCTTGGTATCCATCTGGGGTTAGGTCTAGACCTTTTGCATGCCTTAACTCCTAATTGGGTTTAGAGTTTTAGACCCTCTATAATATTGATAGAAGACAACATGTGACTAGGTTGCTCCACATGTGTGATTAATGGGAATAGATGTGGCATCCAATTGGTATCATGGTGGACAAAAAGATTGGTCAAATTGTAAGAGGTATAACATCCTCATACAAACTCTAATTGAGGTGATGTTTTCATAGTTTGAAATATCTTGATGTGTGGAATAGAGTCTAGATCCTAGAAGCTTTGTGCGCAACTATCACCCTTGATATACAAAAATTTAGAGCTTAACAATTTAATTAAACCTACAACATGAAGCCTCAACTTCTATTAAGGGTGCACTTGTTCCTTTAAATGTGATGAATCCAAGATTAAAGCTTGGACAAGGTCTCTAATACTTTTCCTATAAACACACTCATGTTTTACTAGATGATATAACTTAGATAACATATACAAGTGAATAAATTTGAAACCTTGTAGCATCGTCCAACTTGTCTTCCAATCTAAAACTAGATACAATCTTGACAAGAAGAGATTGGAAACTCAATCAGAAGATTTAATCATTAGAAAAGCTAGAAACTCTAAAATTTCAAGTTTGACCAAAAAATCAATTTTGACCAGAAGTCAACCTTTTGTCTTTGACTTTGACCAGTCAACCTTTGAATTTGACCAGTTAGACTTTGACTTTGAATTTGACCAAAAATTCAAACCTGACATTTTTTTTGGTTGAGGGTACCAAGAGGTGAACTAGGCTAGGGTGCATTAGGATGTCAAGAAATTATGCTAGATGCTTCATCAAAAGTTCTCGAACACAAGGTTTAGGGTTTGTTGTAGCTGCATAATTAGAAAACCTAGCTACAGTTGTAATTGGTTCCATAACGAGATTAAAACATAACTTCCCAATATATCTTCCAGTTGTTAGACTGTCTGAAGATAGAGGGGCCCATAACCTGTTAGAAATAAAAGAGATGTGCTCATTTTTCCATTGACAATATAGAAATATTGTCACCCAACCATAGGCATAAATTCCACCCCTGAGCACTTTAACCTTGATAGATAGAATAATTCTACTAGTAGACCAATAGCCAACCAAGGATATCACACCTTTATCCAATGCTAGTGCACCAAGAAAGAAGAACTAGAAACCAGGAAAAAAGTCCAAACCATAACCAAGAGACCAAGTCCAACAAAAAGCCAAAATCCCAGTTGCAGCAGATGCAACTGCACTCCCTCTCCAAACTTATGCACCACTAGTCTTATGCAGTTGTGAGTGAGTGAGTTTCAAATGAGCTCTAGAGCCCTCTATTTATACTGTTCTATCTCACTTGACTGGGATGACTTCTCTTTTTGGAGGCTAATAACTCAATATTAAATATTCTCTTGAGTCAACTTGTATTCTAGGGTTATTATCCAATGTTTTATGTTTTCTCTTGCTTCTCGGAATATTCTGGTATCGTCAAAGGTTACACGTAGAGGTTGATACCTCCTGCAGCTACCATAATATAAAGAAAGGCAAGGCAAGGAAAGTGAAGGCAAGGAAAGGAATAATGCAAGGAAAGGCAAGTGAAGGAAATGCATGTCATGCTATGAAATGGCATGGCATGGCATGGAAAAGGCAAGACAAGTGAAGGCAAGGCAAGTCAAGGAAAATGAATTTAAGGCAGGGCAATTGAATGTAAAGTGAGGAAAGGTAAGTAAAGTGAAGGAAAGGAAAGGCAAGTGAAGGAAAGGCAAGGAAAGGAAAGGAAAGTTAAGGCAAGCCAACTGAAGGCAAGGCAAGGCAAGTGAAGGCAAGGAAAGGAAAATGAAGGAAAATAATGGAATTCTATGGAATGGCATGGAAAAGGCAAGACAAGTGAAGGAAAGGCAAGCAAAGGAAAGGAAAGGCAAGTGAAGGAAAGGAAAGGAAAGT